>JAOBYJ020040143.1:0-11497 GCA_025403565.2 Palythoa heliodiscus
TTTCCTGGACCTTCGAGAAGTTTTGTCTTCCTCTCCAGTTTATATGCAACTTTAAATACTAACTGAGGAGACAACGTGCATCCTTTTGGATCCTTCTGTTGGGAGTTTATCGTTTGGTCAACCACTACAGATATTCAAGCTATATATATATATATATATACATGGTATTACCTTAACTGGTTTAAGTGTATACGTATCTAGATTATTACAACAATTGTTCTCTTCTTTAAATCTTCAGAAGCCAGAAGGCGAGAGTGAAAATATTGAAAAAGCTCAATTAGTAATAAGCACCTCCTTCTCTAACAAGCATCCCTCCAACACTTAAAAACAATATGAAGACTTTAAGGCTAAAAACTGTAGAATATGTTGTTAGAGTTAGAAGTTGATTTTGTTCTAATTATCAACACTGGCCGAATTTCCATCTTCCTGTGGGACAGTTTCTGTTTTTTTCTTGGCGATTTCTGACATGAAAACTTCAAAAACATTACACAAACCGCGGTAACAAATATATTTGAAAATCCACAACATGCGTTGTTCTATAATGTGTGTAACCGCGGTTTGTGTAATGTTTTTAATTAAGTTGAGATGGCCGAAAAAGAAAAGTATTTATGAATACTTTAGCTGATAATTGTTTTTTTTTGACAAGCAAAGTTTGTGTATTTTAAATGTTAAAAAAAACATTTTAGAAATTTTGTCGAGAGAGAATGCCTCTAGATCTTGCTTTCGTCACGTGGTAATCGTAAAGTTTCAATTGTCTTTCAAACTTCCTTCCCTCTTCAAATTACACCGCGTCCATGGGAGGAGTTGTGATGGGACTGTGAGCTATTTGTAATTATATTTTAATCGATCATTGATTTCTTTCTCAGTTGGGGTCAAGAAAGTAAAAAATTGCACGCTCTCATGTCGCACAAAGGGACAGATCATTAGACTTTTGAGGGGAAATGGGGGTGGATGGGTGGGTTGGAAGATTTGGTCAGTGCAAGAATGTTTTTTTGTTTCTCTAAGATAGTGTTGGATAATTATTCGCAAAACTAAAGAGGTTATGTGATCACTTTGCCCTGCAAAATATTTTTTCCGCCCCGCAAATCCAGTTGCAGGAAATTTCAAATTTTTAAAATCTTTTATTTTTAACCTGCCTCCTCTTCCAGCTCCCCTCAAAATCTAATGGTCTGCTTATCAACATATCTAACTTCTTCTTACAAAACTCAAACAAAATAATATAACTGGTAACGAGAAATAAGGAATCGAACAAGTGGATTAAGCTGTGGAGGTTGAAAAGTCAAACTCTCTCAAACCGCTTCTATAGAAAGTATGAAACTCAGTTTGGAGAATTTACTAACACGTCAATTGTCGTGTTTGGGGCTTAAAGGGTTAAAAATTTAACTGGCCATTCACCTAGGCCTTGTGATAAAATCTCGTAGTCATGCTAAATAAGTACAGACAGATTTATCTTGCAATATGTTGATCGTTTCGTCTCTGTGCAGTGAATCTTGGCATGGAGAAATGTATTGCAAACAGGTTCTAATGCCAAAAAATGACCTTTTTTATATTACATTTGGAATTTGAATAAAATATATTTCATCTATAGCGGAAGTCTCATTTCATTTTCAAATTAGAATGGTTTATAATTTGATTAGTACTTTTAATAATTGCATTTGCTGTTTGTCCTGGGTTGTATGATATTCAGTCATTGATGAAAAACATTCCCAGTTATGTTCAGCTGGCTCATAAATTGTGAACGACACAAGTAAATTTTTCCTTTAAGAACAAATTTACCCTTCGCTGTTAGACACATAACGGATCTAATTACCTATTCGGTATGCTTGCTCTGAGAGTAGTGTCACATTTGAGGGTTTAGGCGCCACGTTTAAAAATGAAACTGACAGATAGACGCCATCAGCCTGTCAGTGCAAGTACAGTTTTCATAAATGTGGGCCCAACAATTTGGGCTGTGTTAAAAAATTTGAGCTCTTTTCGGAGTCAAGAAATAGATTTTTATTTCAGTAATTGAGATCAGAAAGAGTGCTGTTATCAACTTATGCCCTCTCCACTGTCTTGTTGTTTGCGTGGGGGGTCGCACGATCTATTGTTATCTACAAAAAGTTAATTTAAGAAACTAAAGATATGAGAGATGATTAGACCATAAACTAAGCAAAGTCATAAATTACTTGTCAAATATCCTTCACTGAAGTTATTTGGTTCTGTAAGGCTCACAAGGTTACGAACTGCAGGCGACAGAAAGCAGTTTTGCGTAAATATCAGATGTTAAAAATTGTTTGCCTGTAGGCGTTTACCAACTTCATCTTCCGTGGGTTTTATTTGCAACTCGTGAGGCGTCAACTGCAAATTGTAAAATACCAATTTCATACACAGAAAGTTGAATCAATTTTTAGCATTTTTCCATCCTTTAATACCTCAGTTCCACATATTAACTTCAACTTGTCTTAAAGTTGATCATTTATTTGGACGATTGCATCAAAGTGTCCGATCAATTAACACAATTATGATAAGAATTCGGATAACAAATCCGTTACAGAAAGAGAAACTCACATTTTCAAGTATTTGCCGCTTATTTTAGCATTTAAAACCACACCTTCAGGTTGTAAACTCTCAGCCGGCGAAGGTCGAAGGTGGTAACTAGATTTTCACATTTATATTTTATTTAATAACTATAGAAGGTTACTCGAGGGATTTCCGGTTAAATACTTCAGTCTTTTCAATTAATTTCAGTTGAAGATAAGTTTCATGGTACTTAATATCCCTCTAAAACAGTAAAATTAGGATGATAAATAAGCGGATTTTCATTCTTTGTTTGAAACAATTAGTTGTGTCAAAGCGAACAGAGTTTGATCAGTCAGACTCAAACATATTCCACTGCCAGACACTCAACACTCAACACTTAAGCATCTCTATTCATAACCTTAAATAAATCTCTTTCAGTCCCTTCTGGGCCAGCTTAAGTTAACAAAGCTCTCAAAATCAATGACTTGCCATTATTTAAACGATTAATCTAGAAAAGACTCCTTGAATACAAGGTGGATCATGATTGTTTCTTAGTTATTTTAAGCGTATCAAAATTGAGCTCTCAAAGTTGTTTTCGGGAAGTAATGTTTTCAAACACTTTCCTGTTACACGAGATCTCATTTTAAAAGGGGTTTGTTTTTTCCTGAAAGACTTAGAGCCAGGAAATTTCGTAACCAGATCGTAGATGTGGGTAGGAAGTGAGTGGTTCGTGGTTGCAGCCCTCTTTTCTTAAAGCTACTGAATGATTCGAGATTTAGCACGGCGTCAAATCTGATCTACACATCTCATCATGCAAGCTAGATGACAGAAAATGTGGAACACGAAACCTGCAGTCGTTATTTGAGCAAATCTTCTTCAAAGCCATATTTTAATATTTTCTTAAATTCACTTGAGCGACAGGTGCCAATCAAATCGCTTGGCATCCCTTGTGTTTATATATATAAACAACAGAAATCCAGCAAGGTACTTACACTTCTACTTGGCTCTTATAGGATTTATTGATTAAGTGGTAAGCCTATTGAGAACAACCATGAACTTAAGCCGCACAAGTTTACTTCTGTTGGTGATCTATCCTGCCAGTCTAATAGCATCGTGGTGGTAAGTATAAAGCTCTAAACATGCGATTTGACGAAAACCACACCACTTTTAAATCCTCGTCTCTGCAGTTAACCCACCATTTAAGCAAGAAGAAGTAAACTTCGCACTCTCTCTAGGTCGCTTGATTTGTCCCGTCGACTCGACAGAAACAGCATTTGCAAAAGAACACAGGCATTTCTGAAAGTGAAGGGCAAGTCAGACTTCTGTCGTTCCAACCCCGAACTTATAAAAAAAGTCTTAGACGGAGTGGAGAGAGCTGTCGAAGAATGTCAATTCCAGTTTTACCATCGCAAATGGAACTGCTCTACAAACAGAAACTCCATCAGGAAAATAGTCCGGCAAGGTGAGACAAGAGAATGAATTTGTAAATTAGTGGAAGAGATTTACAAAAACAACTTCAACTAAGTAATATTTTTGTACCTTTTATTAAGAAATGAGCTTGTGCACTTCGTCTAATGATTAGTGAACTTCGCTTGTTGTAGACTACAGAGAGACTGCCTTCATATTCGCTATCACATCAGCCGGAATAAGTTACCACGTTACAAGGTCGTGCAACATGGGTGAACTGCGAAGCTGTGGTTGCTCAAGACGAATGCAGTCCCAAAATTCTGTCACCGATCCTGGCGCAGACTCGAGTCTTCAAGAGAATTGGAGAAACACCGAGTTTGAATGGCGCGGATGCAAAAAAAATCTTAAGTATGGTTCGGATGTGTCTGCGGAGTTCATGGATGTAGCAAAGAGCAGAAGGGATCCACGGGCCCGTATCATCCGTCATAACAATAAAGCGGGGGTATTGGTAAGGAATTCCTTTGCTTTCAGTCTAAATTATAAAGCTTGCGTGCTTGCCCTGCCGCAAGCTTCTACCATGTCACATGTGCACAAGATTTGCGAATTCTGTCTCTGATTAATAATGTTTCAACAAAATTATGGTAATACTTACAATCCTAGTAAAAATTGTTGTGTGCAAGTGCGTTTTATAGAGCTAAGAGCTAGCTTTCGTCTTGCGGCTGCAAATAACATTATCGTTTTAAGACTAAGGTGAGCTGTGAACAAACAATAACAAATACGCCCGGCCAGACGAGATTTTGCCAACAATAAATAATAAAGTTACGAAAATTCGAACAAATTGCTTTAAGATAGACGAAACATGACCCCAAATCTCCAGATAATGGATTATTTAGATAGACTGCTCCAGGGCAGCGACTTATTCCTTTAATACTTTATAATGAGGATGTCAAGAAACCGTGAAGTTGTTTGAATTAGCTAACTTAAATACCAAAATACACGGCCACTTGAGGACTCTTTGCCTTCAAACACGCCGCAATCCAGTGTGGCGCCGCTCGGCTTTACCTTGTAGTTATCGTATAATAAAAACCACAGACGGAATATATCAAATGGTAAGCAAATGGACAAATAACTAATTGTCATTAACACTGATGCTAAGGTAATTACCTACAAGATTGATCAAGTCAAATGCTAATTTTGTTCTGTAGAAATTTCCAATTAAATGTATACACCAGTAGCTAATGGGGCTATTGGTTTTATTTGCATACCACATATCTATCGCATGCCTTTGTTTACACTTAATACATTGACCAAGAAGTATAAATTTAATTCCTAATACTTTAGGTGGCATTAAACATTATTATAATAATATCACTCATTTACTACTTCAGTATGTCTCTCAAATTGGTGTTAGTAGTTTTGAATGCGGTTTAAAAGAAGGCAAAGTCGGTGGCAAAGAACAACTTAGATTTTGGACAGGGAAAGTCGCGTGAATTTTTCTTTGACACTTTCACACTATTACTCGACAGGAATTTAATTTCATATATAAACTACACTGGCCCAGCGCTCCATGGACTGCAATGATATCAACGCGCACCTAGTTACGGCGTTCCAGGACTCTTCTCGGATACTTTGCAACAGAAAGAATTATTAAGAAGGCTTTGATAGAAGCTTTTAGCTCGATAGATCTATACATGAATAATTAAGAAAGAAAACACCGAACATCGTAGTTGTGGTCCGCTTTCATCGCGGATAAACAGTCACCGAAGCGTATAAAAACAAAGCAATTATCATTTATGACCACGGTGACAAAAACAACTGGACTGTGCTAGACAGCCCCGTCCGTTGTATTGTAACCGTAAAATCGTTTTGTTTTGCCTTTAAATAAAACTACTAACACCTTTATAAGTTTCTTTGTACTTCAGTTTGTTTTATGTCCATACAAATCTTCTTCTTTCGTAAATTTTCAAGATAATGTTTGCTCGAGAGAAGACAATGTCACCCCAGGAATTTAAAAACTTCACACTAAATGAAGCTTTGCATTTACTCAATTAATAGGCCGACATTGAGCTAAATGCCGCAAAGCATTTGATCAGTATCATGGTTTTGTTTTGTTTTAGGCAGTGGAAACCAACATTCAAAAGGAGTGCAAATGTCACGGTATCTCCGGACAATGTAGCCAAAAGACCTGTTGGCAGAAGCTACCAACTTTTCGTAAAGTGAGCAGTGTTCTCAAATCAAAATTTGACGGCGCATCCCAAGTTATAATTAGTAACAAAGGAAGCGAACTTCTTGTTGAAGGAACTATTAAACCCCCAACAGAATTAGACTTAGTGTACACAACGGATTCTCCTGATTTTTGCTCTTACGATCCAAGAACCGGATCACTCGGGACTCAAGGTAGACTGTGCAATGCTTCTGGTAAAGCGGTGGATGGCTGCACACACCTGTGTTGTACTAGGCGTTACACAACCGATAAAGTTGTTGAAAAATATAACTGCAAGTGCCGGTTTTTTTGGTGCTGCAGAGTCGATTGTGAAACCTGTACTCGTGAGCGAACAATTCACAAATGCCCCCAAAGTTAAGGGGCTAGTAATCAACGTGGGACAATGCCAAATTTTAATTAATCAACCCTTTTGTAAAAGAATTTACCTGACTCGTAACAACTAATAAAGAGTCAAACAGCCAAACTCGCTATAAACTGTAAATGCCGGTGGTGCTGGTGTTAATCTAGGAACGCGCTTAAACAGTTCAACAAAACCCGCGTAACGCGTATATACAAATTAATCACCCTCGAGCGCCTAATGTAATGGAAGGGATTAACGATTACTGCTATTTCGTAAACACTCAAGTCAGTCCCGGGGAGGTTGACCTTGAGAGGTGAGACCATCGTCAAAACGAGCTATAGTGCGATTTCATTAAGGGGGTAATCTACACGCTTAATACAAGGACTCGTCAGTTGGAGATAACAGTATTATAGTGTCCCACAGCGTGGAAAAACTGTTTCATGCACACTGACCAACTCATTGAAATACCATATTAAATTCCATTTGGTTTCAAACGAGCCGATGACTGACTGTTCATCTGAATTTTATGCTAATTATGGGATTTTGAACACAACTCTTACTCTAAGCACTCCGGGGTGCGAAGGTTTTCGGCATTGCGAAGCAACATCTGGCACCATGGAAGTACGTGTCTAAGACTGGATGTCGGTGTTAGACTCACTGTATTGTTGTAAAGGCCAAACATTTACGTCCTTGACTCCAGTTAAGTGCTGATTTTCTAGAAATTGTTGTTGAAGATGATTATTGACAAATATATTCAAATCTGCAACCCACTTGAAAGATTAAAGAAAGAGCCAGCGAGCTTTTAATTACGTTGCTTTGCTTTTGGCGGCCGAATCTAGCCGCATTTTTTTGTAAATGGAAGAAATACAACTTTTAAATTATTCTAAAATATAAAAGGTATAGTTTGCCTTTTTGCCTGTTTACCAACCTTTAGAATTTGAGAAGATCCATTGGAGATGAAGATGAAAAATGCTTAAAATTTTTACATATGAGGTCAATTCTGTGTATTATCCTCTCATAATTTGAGAGGTTAAGACTTAATGTGAAGTGTGTGAATAAAAGGTCATATTATAACAAAGATTTCGTGCTGCACCAAACGTGCGTTTAAATAGTATTGACTTCGGTAACATTGATTGTGAAGTTAATTGAAGATTACCCAACTCATGGGAAGTCTGTCGATAGAGATGTGAAAAGGTTTAGGTTATGTTATATTTCTGCATTAATTAGGATTCGACAAAAATTTACGCCGGCTGTTTTCCTTTATTACAGCATAAAACATGGTCTATTAAAGTCTCAAACATAGTTGTCTTTCTAATAATGCAATGTTTTAACTAAACTGTTGTTCAACTCAATTTAGATATTTTTTGAAGACAGGAAACCTTGATACCCTATAGTAGTTTTGTGCAAAACTGGACTTGATACTAAAACAGATTTTCATATAAGGTTTTAACTACTTAGGCACTTTAAAAAAAGATTCTTAGTTTTCATCTTATGACCTTAAAGGACGTTTATAAAGAGTTTTAAATAATAAACCACGGGTTGAAAATGAGGCCCAAATTAATTAACCAGTTTAACTTTTCCAATTGGCTGAAAAATTTAAATTCAGGCTGTCGTTTTTCAGGAGAAGAAGCTCTTTTTATACTCGCCGACCTGTTAAAACATAACCGACTAATTAGTAGCCGTCTTTATTCGCTTCAGTCTGTAATGGTACAAGTCAAAAGACAAAAGACAGACCCAGATAAATTGAAACGGAATCTCTTTAAGTTTGAGACGTGAGATTAAGATTCTAAACTGCACCGTTAGTATGACATATTAGATCGTATTTTACATTTTTTAAAGCAATAAGCTTTTAAATTATTAGTTAGTCATTTTGCGGTTTTGATAAGAGTGGTGTGATGACAGAATGGACAAAAATTTGCCGAAAAACGATTATTTCTTTTCGAATTAAGGGGAAACATTTAACTTTGAAGATTGATATATGTCCATGAAACAATGCTGTTTTTTAAAATGGAATAGCTGTTTGTTTTGCATATTCCGTCTTCGCATGAATGTTTAGATAGATGATCAGAACTGGTTTTTGTTGCACAGATTTTCGTGACTCTTGGCAAATCAATCTGTTTATAATTTTTAAAATGAAGAAGTCGACTGCCGAAATCGGAGGCAACTGAATTCAAAGTAAGCTTAATAATTAGTATTCATGTATTTTGTTTAGTGATATAGCGATACCTTAATTTTAAGAAAGTTTGCTTGTTTAGGCATTTTTACAATTTTAGTGGGAAAAGCTAAAGCAAGACAAAAAAGATAATAGAAGTCTTGAGCTGAAATTAATTTTTCTCGAATGATAATAGTATTACTGTGAATATCATCAGTCAGCGTGGTATTCACGTATGGGGCTTCGCGTTGAGTGACTCTTAGTTACAAAATGCATTTTAAAGAGGTTTTATATATCAATCCATTGCTAAAAGGAAGGAGACACGTGTGAAAGCTCAGCTGGAGGCGTAAATTTTTTACTGCAAACTTCAGAAAAAATCCGAGTCAGCTCAAATATTTATCTTAAATTTAAAAATGCAGCTAGGACTTTTTGGTTCTGACAGGTTTCTTTCGGGATGTCTTTAAAGCTCTACTTCACAAGACTTCCAACAATCATTCATTCATTACAGAAAATGAAAAAAAGAGTATAGTAAACTAAGCTTTCTATAGCATTGACACTAACCACCACCACAACAACAACCCAAAATAAATTAACACATACTTCATCAAATTATTTAGTCATTTGCAAAGGGCAGGCGGAGTAAAAATTATGGTAAGAGGACAGAAACGGAAGTTGAAGAGAAAGTATCAAGGTTGTTTAAAAGCGAAAATTGCAAGGGATAAAATATTCAACTGGGAGTTAGCTGTCGAAGACACATCAATCGGCAGTTTTTTTCATTCTAACTAATTAAGGAATGCTTCTAAAAATCACCCAATAAAGTTCTAAAAATTGTCGGCTATGAAAAGTACACAAACAATTTAAAAGTGATGAAAAACACCTTCTTAAGGCATTGGAAGAATAAAATATTAAAATTCCATTAAACTGGAACTTACTAAAACAAAAGAGGAAAAAAAATCAGTTACTTATTTTAACTATCTTTAAAAAATCCGTCATTAAACTCGTGTTTAGGTTAGAACTGAAAAAGACGAAACAGCTTTTCAAGAATATATCATAACCTCGAGTCGCCCGTTATCTGAGCTTTGCTATTTTCGAGCGCTTGAAAAAGTATGAGTACTTTAATGCAGCACGACCAAAAATCCTTCTCTAATGTACATGTCTAGCACGCTGCCTCTTTATTCGAAGAGCATTATCTTTTATGCAGATCGGAAAACTTTACAGTATCCGGGCAAATATTGTGATTAAACAGACCAATATGCGTATGCATAGATGAAATCAGCATATGATCATTTTTAGCAGGATAGCTAAAATGTGTACAATTTTGTAATAATTTGGTTTTGGCTTCATTACTTCCTTTACATTTTAGCCCAAAATTGTGAGCACAGTTACGTGTCCGATACCTAAGGTCCGGGTTAAACGTCGATCTTAGCATGCGTCGAACGAAATTGCACCTTTTTGCACATAATTCTTTCGACGTTTGTCCTAGTTAAGATCGACTCATAGAGTTTCGATCGACTCAGTCGTTTTAATCGACGTGCGGCGTCGATTAGAACTGCGTAAGATCAACTTTGTGTTAAACGTCGATCTTAGCATGTGTCGAACTAAATTCATTAATAATAACAATTATGATAATGTATATTCCAGCCTCAACGCGAGTTTTTTTTTTACAATTTTCTGTTGACTACATTTCGATCAACTAAATTAGGCCTAGGATCGCCGTTTCACTCAAGAGGCGAACGTAATTACTTTTAGTCGACCAGAAGTGCAATTTCGTTCGACGCATGCTGAGAGCGACGTTTAACCTGGGCCTAACAGATCAGTGTAACATGTCAATGGTACGACGGGTAAAGTTGATTGCGATTTTCTTTATTTCCTTTTCCTTTTTCAACTCGTTTTACAAGTCCATTATTACTGGAGAAAGCTGCCTTTTGTCTATATATTTTTGCAAGATGAACTTCCACAATTTTTGGCGTAACTGATCTTCAAGTAATTAAGTTATTCAACACCGCACTCAGTGTGAGATGTTAATTATATCAGGACGATTGATGAGTGGCAACTGAACTTATGATAGCCCCGGGGTCGTTCGTCCTGTTTACAGCGGAACCTCGTGTTTTACCGTTTCAAGTACTTGGAGACCCTGGTTTGACCTTGTAGGTTAACGATTACTGTAACTATGTGTGAGAAATCTTGGATGAATAACAAAAACTTCATTAGACTTGGTTTGCAAATAACAGTCATTAAGAACGAAATTGAAAAACTCAAGTAAAATTTACAAATCTCGTTAAAGTTAGAAAAAAAGGAGTATGAAATAATATATTTAATAAATAAAGAAGCCTAAGCAGTGTATTAGACTATAATACAGCAGGTGAGAGTTTTCTACACTTTTCGAGTATTCTCAAATGTCCGGAGTGTTTTATCATAGTGTAATACACGGCTTAGGCTTCTTTATATGCTTTACTAAAGCACATGAAGAAGCCTAAGTACACGCCGCGAGTAGCGAAAAACACGCTTTTTCTGTTTTACACTCTGAAAAACGGTGAGCCAGGTCATCTTAGTCGCTTCTAATTGAGCGGAGTTGCTGGTGAGATTGTTAGTGGTCCAGGTCATCTCAGGCGCTTCTAACAGAGCGGAATTGCTAGTGAGACGGTTAGTGGGCCAGGTTATTTCAGTCGCTCCTAATGCGGAGTTGCTGGTGAGATGGTTAGTGGGCCAGGTCATCTCAGTCGCTTCTAATAGAACGGAGTTGCTGGTGAGATGATTAGTGGGCCAGGTCATCCAAGTCGCTTCTATTAGAGCGGAATAGACCAGTTTCGCATTCCTAGTTGCCGCTGATTTAAATGACTGCAGATTCCTTTTGCTCAGTGTTAGCCTCGTT
>JAOBYJ020040254.1:0-11496 GCA_025403565.2 Palythoa heliodiscus
ATAGTATAATATCAATATATATTAAATATAAAATATATATTAACTACCAAGAAAGATATAATATTGCCTAGACAGCCATGATTGTGCATGCTTGACAAAGCGCAGTTCATTTTGCAGCTGAAAAATGTGTCTTTATGAATGGAATAAATTTTTATATCAGACTTGATTCACTACATACTGACTGATATCACCAAGTTCCATCAGTCAAACGTTGAAGATCTACTTCAAATGTCTCGGTAAAGAAAAGACACCAGCAATCAGATTAAAATTGGTTTTAAAAGCAATTACTTTAAAATCGTTATCAAATATTTATTAGCAATTTCTTTTAACGAAGGTGCAAAAGCCATAATATATAACAGAGTAAGAGAGTAAAGCACGCGAATAAGCAACTCGAGTTTAGTTCAGAACAGCATCATTTTTCTGACTTACGTACGGCTGAATTGAATGCGATAGCTCGTAACAAACGTATACCTTGAGCTTGTTTAGTTGTGTGCCAGGTAGGTTTGCTTCAGAAAGAGAAATTTTCTCAGATGTCAAATCTTCTTCTACAAAAGAATAATAACCGATAGAGTCACAAAGAGACACACGCACGGTCGATATTATTTTTGATTAGGGTATATGCATTCCCATTACTACACTTTGCGACCTTTTATTAAGATTTTGTATGTCGTAACGTCGACGCTAGTCAACACTTTTTTCTAAGTAGTAAATTTTTAATGAGTTTGAATTTTATTGACTGATTGAAGCCTTTTTAGACTCAATTAAGACTTTGCTTGGCAAATTAACGTGCAATTAAAATTAATGACTTTCTTTTAAACTGTTTTAGTTTCTCTTTGTGTTTCAAAAACAAAGTTATGCAACATAGCTTTCCTGCTGTGCGTCGTTTAAGCTCTAATTAAACTTTTAAAGTATATTTCGGGAAAATACTCTTTTCAAATCTGACTTTTTTTAAGGGAATAGATCACACCAGTTGATATTCGCGCTTCGGCATTCTACACTTATTACAAACCAGTGAAGTTTCTTGCCGTTTCTGCTTTATTGTCAAATCTATGGTATTCCTAATGGGAAAAGCCTCAAAGGCGAGCCAATATAATTTTGGATCAATTACTTAAAATTTAAAATTAGTCTTGGGCAGAAGCTCAGTAATAAATCCAATTTGTTAGAAAATTGGTCTATGTAATTAAAGGAACGCACGTATAACCAAGTTAAAGTGTGGGATCTATATTTTAGATCATAAACGCATAAACTAGATTTCAGAGATTCGTGTTTACTTTTGCTAATTCTAAGTTCTGGCTATGTCAGCCCTTCCTCATATTTTGTAAAGATCCATCGTAATCCCAGAATTCGAACTTAAAGTTGTTCCGTTTCCATAAATTAAACGTATTGCTCGATTGTGTAGTTTATGACGAATGCGTTTCAATTTTACAGAAATTTTATGACTTTTATCACTCTTTTAGTCTAGTTGTTAAAAAAACGAATTTGTTGAATATATTAACATTTGATGTTGACGGCCAGTTCTACGATAGCTTATTGCGTAAAACACACAAATCTTTTGGCTTGGTCTTTAACAAAACAAACTCGAGTGACTGAAATGGTTGAAAACAGTAGCAAATATTTTAAAAACGTGAACTTAAAACAAATGTTAAATGTTATACATCTGGCTTTTATTGTCAGTTACAAGAATACGACCAATACATTTTAAATTAACTTTTTGAAAACATTTAACACTTTGTAAGCGTGCACACCTACTGAGTTATTTTTCTTCGTTGCTTTATTAAGTTTCGTAAATAAGCCCTACCGAGACCCAACAGCTATATATCACAACTCGGCAAACTTCGCTGAGCTGTACCAGCGTGTATGCAAAAATAACTTTGCCATCAGAGAAATAGTGATGTTTCAATCTACCGTTGCTGCTATGAACAAGCCAAAGTTTTATTTACTAAAAAGGTAAAGTCATGGCATATGCTCGTTGTTTTGTAATATGTAATTAGAACGTTTTGTTTCTGCTAGAGACATAGAAAACGTAACACAGATGTGTAGCGGTCACGTTTGTTCCATGTTGGTGATCATTCTTCAACTCAGCTTCATTCAAGGCCCGGGTTTTAAACCACTACGTGATAAGCAAAGAATGTAAACAACCTGACGCGAAATAGTGACGAGATAATACTTCTTTGACAAATCCACTAATTGTTGGTTGAGCTCTCATCGTAGGTGTTTTGATCGCGAATGACTTCACGTGGGTAGTGCCGAGGAACTGCATCCTTTAAGTGTTTGACTTGTTCGTTTTTGTCTCTCTATATTTCCGTTTGTTTGCAGTTTGAATAAATTAAAGGTCCTTTATATCGAAAACAAGTGTCGAGGTTGGATATGTAACAGTACATATGCACACACGATCGAATCTTCGAAAGGAAGTAAGCCAGACATAGCAACGGGTTGTGACTACAGCAATCGTTTTATGTTCCCGCCCAGCGAGGTTAAATTCCCTTTTTGAAATTATCTTAATTCCGTCTGCCTGCAATTCTCTTGATTTGAAATACATATACCCTTCGCAAAACTTGGAACTAAAATCCCAGATACAACAAAAAGGTACATATGAATTGAGTCTGATCACTAACGTTTGATCAATCTATACCACTGTATTTGCACGTTAACTGATAGTAATTTGCGAAGTTGAAGGAAATACAAAACTAAGTAAATAAATAGGTAAAAAACAATTTAAAAAACATCGAAGCATTAAATGAACTGACAAGTCGCATCATGCTGCGGTACAGAAAGGTTTCAAATATGGCTTGTTACAAAAGAAATTGATAATTACTTATTTCAGATAGAAAAGGTTTCTTAAAAGAGAAATAAATGCATGGGTGAACAAGAATTCAATTCTTTTTGGCTTACTTTGAAGCCAATTCAAATTTTTTTAAAGTAATATTTTTTTGTTATTCTCGTGAGCGGGCATAAAACGAGCGTGTTTTATCAATTCAAAATAATGAAAAGAATATGAAGAGTTTTCTACATTTAAATAAATGCTTTGAATAGAGCACCATAAACAATACAACAAAGCCTAATTTAACTGGTTAGTCATAATTACAATTTCTTTGATTGGAACGAGGTTAATTTTTTACCAATCATTATCAACTTGTCTGTTATTTACGTTATACAATCAACAAATTATTGGCTTAGATTTCTAATTGAGACACTCTCTTACTAATGGACTCAATGCTTTAAGATAGAATTTTAAGTTTCTCAATTGTTGAATATCTAACTACTTTCATTTGTGAGATCGCAGAAAAAATCTTGATGGAAAAATCGAAAGCGTATCATGAGTAATCACAATCAAACATACATATAAAGTAGGGTTTTGTGTCAACTGTATGTAACAGTTATTCTTCTCCCTATGCAAAGACACTAAGAGCGCAACAACCAAAAAAAACCAAGTAACCCAAATCCGTTTTTTTTGTAAGTTGTAATCACTGACTTTCGAAGAAAAATAATTTGTTGGTTTCAGTGAAATTTTACTGATAAAGCTATTTGTTTTGACAACTTGGATAATGACAAAGTAAATGTTATAAGCCGAAGAAATTACGTGCTAAATTATTTGATAGAAAGACATTTATTGGTTTTTTTAAAGAACTCTATTTTATAAAAACTTCGCTAACATTGTATTCAATTCTAAGGAAAGTTCATTGTGTTTTTAAGTCCCATGGAGTCTTTACCGAAAACCTCAAAAGAACCATTCTAAGCTAAAGTGCTAATGAGAAATACAACAAGTTGCAAACACACACCAGCCAAAACGGGCTCTTTCTGTTTGCCTTGGCACAAAGGCTCAATTTGTAAAATCAAAAACATCTGCTTTCGTTCATAAATCTCTCTCTCCGCGCGCGCGCCCGAAATTCTAAAACAAACTTAAAGATTGTGCTCTTTTCTCAGCTCAAGGTATACATACATATTTGACGTAGGCATATGAAAATGGTTTCGTTTCAAATCACTAACAGTTAATTCATTTTCAAAATAACGAGAAGGCACTTGCAACCACCCTTTGAATCTCATGGCGGTAGGAGTATCCGTGAATCAGTCTTAATGACTTCTCAGCGGTGTGTATTAAAGGTTTGGCGCCTCTGAAAACAAACACAACTGTCGAAAAAAATCTATTTTTCGCATTTTTCCCTTTTCTCATTTTTTAGTAAAAGAGACAAGGAGAAATAAGGTTTCGTCTTTTACACCTAACACTCCCTTAGTTTTAATGGGTTTTGCGAGAAAATGAAAAGGTGTTTTAATTCACGAAATGATGTTCTTTTCATTTCGCAAATTATAGCATCCATTAGTGGTGAAATCAAAATCATTCTGATTCAAGTTTCGGTATTGATTGATTTGTTTATATTCACATTTCCATTTACCTCACAGCTATATCTAAATACCAAATCAAATTGTGCGGAGTGTTCTAAACAACATTCACATATAGATTAATTAAACTTCGCTGAAAGTATGAGACACCTTTTTTTCGATTAACCAACATCTCAGTCAAAAAAGATATCACCGAATATTTCCGCTTAAACACAACGACAAAAATATTCTTTTTTTTTCTCTTTTATGGGACTGGGTTTACCAAAGCTGTAAAACTCGCAACAAGGAAAGTTGTTTTACAGGAAGCGTGCAATTGCTGGGTGTTAAGCTATCTTGTTAGCGGTAGTTTTATCATTAGGAACATTGTTCGGCTATTGAAAGAACATTAGCATCACCATTCATCGCCATTCAGGGGCTTTTTACAGAAGCGATGTGGAAATAATGTTAAGAACCGGATTCTATATCGACGCCTCGTTGCAGGTGCTGTGGGTCGCCCGGTTTGAGCAACACTAATGAAATTTACAATTGTGTGCATTGAAAACCGGCCTCTGATATTAATTTTCAATTTGCAGCGCAACCTATATGTGAGGGATCGGCGTGCACCTGCCTTCTACACCGAAAACAATTATCTGCTGGAGTCGTAATGAGTTCGAACGGCTAATAAGTACAAATAGACTTCACTGATGGGCGGCAAAGAATAGAAAGGCGAGTTCAAGAGAGCGCACACACCTTTGCACACAAATTTCAGATCGAGGAACAAAAAACTCCAGTTGTTTGGAAATCTTACATTTTGTGAATTATGCTTCAAAGCAGTATTGAGCAAAGCCTGTCCCTTGGAAAGCCCCAAACCCAATATGTTATCAGTGATATGATCGGACTAGAAGGATTAGCAAACTCCCGTAAGTAAACGATTCAGCTTTTCTTGCTTTTTTGGTTTTGCGCATACATAAGACGACCCTGTTCTGTCAGAACGTTTTGCAACCAAGGGTCAACTCTCATCTCTAGAAATTGTAGAGTTTATCTGAGTTAACGCCTGAGACACTAATTCCGCACGATCATCAGTGAATGACTTTATTAAACACTTTCTGCAAAATGAGATAAAAAAGACTAACGACTCCGATGCCATTTCAGATTCATCGATGGTGTATAGAGGGTACCAACCGTCACAGACCTCATCCGAACAAGCGTCACCAGGCGGAGAGGTCAACCCAGCTACAGTGCGGAGAAAACAACGACGAAATAGAACAACTTTTACAAAGCAACAGTTGGCCGAGTTGGAGAAAGTGTTTGAGAAAAAACACTACCCTGACATAGCTCTCCGTGAGGAGTTGGCACAGAAGATTAACATTAGCGAGGCAAGGATCCAGGTTAGGGCCAAGTGATATCGTTTAGGTTAGGAGCTTTTAGGATTGTGAGGCAAACTTGTTGGTCATAATACACCATATAACGAGTATTTGTCTCAGAAGCTGTGCGTTTTCGCATGTGATGATTTGCAAAAAAGTAGGAGGTTTGGGTGTGGTCGTAACCGATAGGCCTTGTCTGATAGAAATTTTGTAATTATATTACAACTTTGATCAAGATTATATTACCTGCGAAAATTTTATGATCTTCGATACAGCTTCCAGATTACTACAATTCCGTGTAATTAGATTTTTTTCTGTGGAGAAAAATTTGAAGATAGTGCCAATAAATGATGAGAAAGTCGAAGGATTTAAGGCAATGAAAATTCTCTCCAGCAAAAGGTCGAATATTGAAGTACAAAGATTTGAATGTTTTTGTTTCTTCGAAAGAATAAATTTCACCAGCAAAGATCTTGATGAAGAATGAGATTCCAGAGCGCTAACATTAGATTTAAGTACGGTTTTGCGCGCGCGGACAATGTTTGGCAAAGACTATAGCATTCATATTTTTTAATACGTTTACAAGCCAAACAGCATAACATTATCAAATTTTCTGAATATGTGTCTCAAACTCAATGTAACCATTTTTTGCCATTTTTCCGTGGTCTATCGATTTAATTTCATTGACTTCTAAAACTCTATTTCCTTTGACACCATAACAACTAGTGTGTTAGGAAACAAAAAGATCCATCTCTGATTTTTTCGATGTATTAAGATGTTAATCTTTCAAAAACAACAACTTCTTAAATCGCAACGAGTTGGTACCTTTGTTCCGCATCACAGTAAATAACTCTTTTCGCTGTGCAAAAAGCTGCGAAATTGCATTTTCACACAAAAAGACTTTTTGCTATGTGGGGATGAACTTTTTCACGCTAACTGAAACTCACTTACGAAAACTAAGAAAATTTCTGAGAAATAAAATCCTAGATTAATTTAGGAATAGCACTTCGATTTCTAGCAGAACGCAGCCAAATATATCTCGTTCATGTTTTTCGCTTTCAAAAACTGCCAGAACGAAAGAATAGTTTCATGAATTTCTTTTTCTTTACAGGTGTGGTTTCAAAACCGGAGAGCTAAATGGCGCAAGCGTCAAAATCCAAATCAATCTTTGACGAAGAAGCGCTTACACCACGACAAGCACATCCAGTTACCGATCGCTCCACGGCCAGGAATTCCGTGTGGAGGGCCTAACTACTTCCTCGGATACTCCAGTGCCATGCCTGCAGTCAGTTCGCATGTAACGTATCCCAGCCTGCTAACTCAACTCAACGCAAACGCAACCACATACATGCCCTCAGCTCAACTTCCCGTCCACAATACTCCTTTATGGCCATGCCAGTCGTTCACAACTGGTCCAGAACAACCTAAAATGGCACTGGAAGCGCTGCGAATGAAAGCGAAGAATCATTCATCGGCTTTTGAATTTGTTCCATCGTATCACTAGCATGCAATCTTCGTGAGTATGTCTACAATTAAAAAGGGATTGTTTAGGACATTGCTATCTGACAATGTAAGCAATTTCAAGATGAAAAATTGTGGCGTTTTGTTCTGTTAATACAACCTGAGCCAAAGACGTCGATATGGAACAGTCCAGGCCCGTGAAACTTTTGTGAAAAATAATCCACAATGTGTACATTTGACTACCGTTGTCTCAAAAACATATAAACAGAAATGATTAAAACAAGGAGTTTTCCGTGTGAAAAACGGCACCTTAAGAAGATATTATGTGTTTTTAAATTCGACTTTGCGCGATAGAGTTTTTAGGGGAATCGTATAGACAAGAAGGTGTAGTTTAGATTAAAATTTGTAAGTATGTAATTTCATTTTCTCTTAATCATGAATACTCGTCGTGTAAAAGCGAAAAATAGCTTAAAGCACGTTTAAGACTACTTATTAAGTCAACTTCATTGTAGCAAAAGAGGACGCCAGAAAATTCATAGTTTCTGAATTACAACACTTCAATTTAGAGCTGAGAGAACAAAGAAACTGTTTTCATCTTACTTGTAAAGTGTATATAAGAACCATTTTAGTTAAAGGAATAACAATTTTGCAATAAAGGAAACGATAACGCCAAGTTTGAGAGACATTTCTGAGCCGGTTCTAGATAGTTTGGCTTACGTGCAGTAACAGAAAGTAACAAACAAAAATAAGCTGATGGAGATGGGCAGAGAAATGCGAAGTTTATTAGATGGGTATTAAGCGAGAAAGAAAATAAAAATACGAAAGAGACGCCGCAGGTGTGAATCTAGTTTGAAGTTTGTTTTTGTTACAAAAAAATGTCTGTATGATTTTTAAACATACTAATGAATAGTTGCAGAATATAGTTCTGACCTAGCTTCATTTAAAATGAAGAAAAAAAAGACGCATTGTTGTTCATTTTGAAATTTCCCCTCAATCAGATAAATGAGTAAATCACTGAATCAACACCGCGAAACGGATAAGTTTCTCGGTCAAACTCGTCCGTAAAAAACCCTGGCAAACTTAGCTTGGAAGGAGCAAACTTATACAAAACAAGTCTTAAATATAGTAATGGGTCAAAACATCAAAATGAAAGGATCTTTGCCATGAGTACTGAAACAAATTTTAAGTTAAAAATATCAAGTTGCTCGATCACTTTATGAATGGAAATCAGTGAGAAGCTCAGTAACTTACAATTCGAAAGTTTGTGCTGCATTACGTTTTATTTTATCTTATTAATTAATCGGATGGACAAAAAAGATCGTCAATTTTCGCCAGCATAACACGGTTTTAACAGAATAGAAGTTCGTTAAAAACTAGTTTTCAAAGTGAAGCAAATCTCAAATTTGGCCAAATGGGGACATTTGCCTCTCTTATTTGCAACTGCTGCCAAATCTTTTTTAGCTGTGTTTTGAAATGCCATTTTAATATGCCAGTGGAGTAGTTTAACGAATGTTTTAAAAATTCAAGCAAGTTTCGACTCGGCAGTTGTAATTATCGATCACCTAATGTTTTATTATTTTTCGAACGACAAGAGCATTAATAATACAGGAATTATTTATGAATGGTTAAAAGGCCCCAACAGTGACACTGCGTAGTGTTTTTCTAAGCTTTCAAGACGAAGTGACGTCGGGTACACGAATTCATTGTACAACCTCTGCGGTGTTTAGTTTCCATCGAACAAGAATGATCGCTGTAAAAAAAGCATCTTTTGTTCTTGTTTAGTTTCAAATGTACAAACAACGATTTATGCGTAACCCGACAATAAAAATGACGCACTCTTGAAAGCACTTTACCTAAGGCTAACGCTAAAATTAAACTAAAGGATATTCCTTTGTTTTTGATAATACTGGAA
The DNA here is from genome assembly GCA_025403565.2 of Palythoa heliodiscus. NCBI lineage: Eukaryota > Metazoa > Cnidaria > Anthozoa > Zoantharia > Sphenopidae > Palythoa > Palythoa heliodiscus. The sequence continues at coordinate 9,052 of JAOBYJ020040254.1, forward strand.
TCTTCGCGATAGAAGCTTTTTCAAGTGTGATAGAGGTGTCCATCTTGCAACTGTACCTTTATAGCGCTGACCTCAAAGTTTGAGATAAATGAGGAGGCAGTATACATACATAAATTGGCCTGATAGTTTATATATATTTAAAATATCGGTCCGATTTTAAAGACTTTAAATTATTAGTGTATGTGGCACGTTTTATTTTTCGGCCTCAAAACAAAAATCTGATCAGTATCCAAAAAAACAATCATCGATTTTAATACCTCCGTGACTGAGAAAGGACATCGCAGCGGTCTTTAACCAAAATTTAAATCTTTTTAAGCAGTTACGACTCAATGCTGATCTCATAAGATCATGTTTTACCAATATATTTCAAATAGAATTAAAGTTTGATCAAAATGGCGGTGAATCTAGCAATAACATAACTTTTAGTCTATTCAATATTCTGCCCCAGGACATTAAGAGTTTAAAACAAACATCCTTGATTAATTTGTCAACGATTAATGAATCGCGATGATAGCGAAAGCGATATTGTTGGAGCAAAACGTTTGCACTTTTAATAAATAGCAGGCTCTTTGGTCTTTACAGGCTTCTTTGACAAAATTATAAAGGAAAGCAAAATTTGTTAGACTCGTTTAAGGTTAGACTTTAGTAAAACTTGCGAAATAACTCTTCATACCATATGACATTCATACCAAATAACGTTTTCACAATAGTTCTCAACGCGTTTAAGAAGATCAAGGCTCTGTCAAAGCAGGTGCCATAGCTCCGTAAATTCTAATCGCCTTTAAAATCTACATCATTGTAATGATGAGATGTGGTAGTTCGGAAAAGATAACTCCTCTTCATAAGTAAGAAAAGGTCCTCAAGCTTTCTGCGCCGAAATATCATATTCAGTTTGTCTTTTTTAAATGAACAGCGCTCGCGCCAAGTAGTTTTGTTTAGAAAGAAGACTTTCTAAGTTTTTAATTAACCAGAAATGATCACGACATGTTTCAGTAAATTAGTTCCCGCATTCTCTTTTATCTTAATATCTTATCATATATATTAATTTTTTACTGGAGTAGTGAGAAATTCTTCTTTGTGAAGCGAATTTTGTTTTATGTTGTGAAGTCCGTCCTCATGCGAAAAACCTGAATATTAGTACTGTGCACAGAGGTAAGTAAGCCAGTACTGCAAAACGTTTTAGAATTTCTCGATTGCATTTTGCTGGAGATTCAACGGACGAAACAAAGAAAATGAAAATGAGCGGCCATTTAATTCCTATTTGTTCTTGTGGCTCTTTGAAAAACATTTTACAATCCGGAAGTCGTTTAAAACACCTCTCAAAATGAAACTAGATTTAGTGATACTTCTGTAAATCGATTTCAGTAACAAGGCAAAAGCAGTTGGTTCGTGGTTTCCTATAAAATGCGAAAAGCCAAGTATGCGGTGGCCTTAAAACCTCAACAAGAAATTTTGTAAGCAATATTTCTAGATATTATTCTTTTAGAATCCTCTCTCCATTTCTAAGAAAACTGATTAGACTTGAAAAGAGAAATTTAGCGTTTCTAGTAAGTAGGGCGTTAATCAATTCCAGTATATAAAATAATGTTCTACAAAAACTGATTTTTTTTATAAGAATAACTTTACAAGAACAAAGAGGTAAAATCTAAGAACGAACTCAGGACGAGGCTCGCTTACTAGGAAAAGTTTTCTGGTTGAAACTGATTAACTGAAACTCGTAATATAACTTTACAGCAGTAGAACGTAAAACACAAAAAAATTTCTTGTAAACTGAGCCCTAAAGACTGCTCAACAAACAATTAAGGCGATTCGGCTCTGAATTCAGCCGTACAATACATGTGTTGTCCGAGGCGTTTTATTTTTCAATGTTTTATTTCTATTTTTTCTTGAATAACAACCGCTAAAAGAAATAAGAACAATTTAAGAACAAATGGAGACTGAAATCGCCAAAAATCAATAACAATGAACAATGAGTCTCGGCAAAATTTGCAGGTTCGTATGGAAAAAAAAGTGTGTATTCATTCTTTGCTTTTCTGAAAATACCATTTATTTCCACCTTTTCAGGGACTTTTTTGTTTTAATTTTGGCTTTGTGTGTGTGTTTGTTTTTGTTTCTAGGTTCAGTTAGATAACGCGCCCTTACGGTAGGACGTCAGGTATGGCTTTCTCATCTACAATAATCCTGACTTGAAAAATTGAAACAAATGAAGAGTACCTGTGACCAACCAATGAACACAGCCGACTACTTCACATTTACTGCCTATGAATGTTTGAGTTTACATCAAAAGCACGAGTTTCTATAAGAATCCGCTAAGCTAAGCGCGTCCGCGCCGCCTTCTCTTCGAGACCAGTTAATATCGTTGATAACATTAAAGCACCCCGTCGTAAAAGTTTGCTTTTTAATTCTTTTCCTTTCAAGGAGTCCGCAATAGATACTAGATTGAAT
>JAOBYJ020040473.1:0-19943 GCA_025403565.2 Palythoa heliodiscus
CCGAAAAATCCGCTACCAAAGACAAATTTTCGAAAATCGAGATTTTTGCTAGCTTATGTGACACAGGGATCCCACACACTGATACTTGTCGAGATTAGTGATGCTGCTCGCCTCCGGCTTCGCAGCAACAACTGGGGTTTTACGATATTCAAATTTTAAATTCTGCAATCAGTATATTTAAGACAAAAATGTACAATATATCTAATGAGTCTGGGAGGGTCCACAACAGAATTATGATTCCTTACTACAGGTCACCTTTAAGATAAAAAAAATGTATGTCTGTATGTTTTAAAACAGTGTGTTTTAATAGAAATTAACATAAAAGTTAATAATAAAAGAAAATTAATAATTTCCTTCCAAAACTCGATATTAAACTTTTGAACTTTTTAATTTTCAATGGTAACTTATTCCAAGAGTGGCAAACTGTATTTAAGTCGAGGTTTTGAGATGTGAAAATTGACTTAAAAAATCGACCTCGACTTATACACAGGCAAAAAGCATAATAAAAACCCCACCAAAGCTCAAAAAATGCCCAAATATCATTATAAAGACAAGAGGTATTGCAGTGCAGATGGTATCGAGTGAGGTATTTCATTTCCAAGCATAAAATAATATAAAAAAATAAAATCAAAAGCCACAGAAGTCTTCATTAAATATTGCTATCACCAAAGAGTTCTTGCCATGATTGTTCTTTCGTCAGGCCTTCATCATAGACATCACAGGCTTCTTCTAACTAATATCTTGTCTTACCTCTTGGTTTATGAGCTACATCAAAACAAATAGCTAGCTCCATTAGGAGCAAGAAAGAAAAATGACCAAATACTCTTACTTGTAGTATGTAAAAATTAAAAAAGTGTACGATTTTTTAAAAAGTTTTATTTTTAGCCTTAAAATTGGGGTCCGACTTATACACGGTATCAACTTATACACAAGCAAATACAGTATTCATATTAGATGGTACAAATTGCTATATATTGATCATTGTAAAGTGCCTTTGAGCATATTCATATGGAAAAAGCGCTATATAAATGTATCACTTTACTTTACTATAAAAAGTTTATTTTCCATTATTGTTGTACTAGAGAAAGTACTGTCTTGTTTTGGTAACACAGCTTTGTTTAAACTTTTGTCTTGTTCAAATTGGATCAGAAAAATCTATGGGTATTAAGCAGCGCTAATCTTCTTACTTATTTTAAAAACGTAACTTCATATTATGTGAACACTCATCATTTTGCAGTGGCTCAACTTAGTTTAGCTTTCTAGATGACCTCAGCTTTATAGAACTCACAATAGAATCTTTTTAACTGTCTGTCATGATATTGTAAACAAACTTAACCCATAGGCACTAATGCCTGTCTGTGCAAGTGACTTCTGCATTTACATCGTTAACAGCTTGCAATAAACCCTTATCCTGTAAAGTTTTCAAGATTGCCAGTGTTATCAAACTTGCAAAGCTGCCAACTTCTGATAAAACTTCTTTTTGATAAAACAAACATTTTTTGAATCTCCATTTTAAGATGAGCAGAATGAATGGTCTTTTTATAGTATCTCAAGAAATGGTTCAAAAGTTTGAACTTTCTTGACTTATCTGAAACTGGACTTTGCAGGAAAAGAGTTAAAAGTAAATGTATCAGAAAATAACAACATCTTTTCCAAAATGTGAATATGAGGATTGATTAAAACAATTAAGTGAAACTAAATCATGTTGATTTTAACTCGTGCAATGTTTTTATTGAAGTCTGGTTAAGATTTGTTGTATCATATGATTGCTTAAGATTAAGTTTGAGCACTCAAAAATAAATTCCATACTTCTGACCACACACCTATAATTATATTATTCTCTATTTAATAAAAAATGGCCTTACTAAAAACAATTATTAATAATAACTCACCTAACTTACTCTTCTCTTTGCTTTCTAATTTGTCTTGTTCACTGATTGCACTCTACAAAACAAAATAAAGTTAAATTTAATACAACATAAATTTGTTTTCATACCCAGGATTCCTGCAGTTGGCAACTCCAAAAATTCAAGACTTCTTCAAGACAGCAGCAACATGGTGGTTTAATGGTGGATGCTCAGATAGTAGTTTTAACAGCAAAATGACCACACTTTCCTTCAATATACAAAAATATCAATTGGAGAAATTTTACTTCAGAGATCAAACTAACAAAATTAATGTTTATGGTGGAAAATTTGACTTACCAGCAAACCTGATGAGTCTTCACCGTTTACAATTTGTTCCAGTAACTCAGAAATACTCCATCGACCCTCCTCAAGAACAATGAGATCTGAATCAGATAGAGTAGAAATATCTGCTACTGAATAACTTTTCTTCCCCAGCAGAGATTTGTGATGTGGTGATGAAACCTTTCCTGAAGCATTACCCATCTGTGACGCTTGTGGTAATGACACTGAAAGATTTGGTTGGCGGGTTTTATGTTGATCTTTTAGTGGTGACACTAGAGAATGTGTTACTGTACTTCCTGTGGTCCCTGGAGTGGCTATACAAGTTGTAGTGGTACATCCCAATGAATTGGTCACTGAACGGCCTATTGTTTGCTGTGGTGTCTTTGTAGATCCTTGGGGCTTTGACAACAAGAGTCTTGTTTGAGATTGTAAAAAGGGGATTGGTAAAGTTGTATTTGGTGCCCTAATAACTGATGCTGGCTGAATGCTAGGTAATACTCCAGAAGCACTTGCACTGCTTGTGGTGACTAAACGGATCGCGTTGGAACTTGGCCTTGATGGAAAAACACATTGCATGGTCAAGGGATGCTGAAATCTTATGGTTGCAGTCCCACCTGGAGGAAGAATATTGGGGGAAACAAAAACCTGCATTAAACCGGCAGATCCACTATTATTTCCCAGATTCAATACTGTTCCATGAACTGGCTGCCGTGGAGGTGCTGGTAATAATGGTACAAGCTTTCTTACTGGCTGTACACATCGATCTGATTTTTTCTCAGGTGTTGATCCAACTGTTATCACAGGGACTAATGGAGCTGCAAGAACATAATATAGTACTCAAGTCAAGTCAGTTTGTACTTCCTCCATTGCTTCCCTTCCCTCATTCAAAAATTTCTATGATGATATTAAAGGGGAACTCCAGGGTAAAATAAATTGATTTTTTTGTTAACTTAATATTTTTGTTATGATTTTGATTATTTATATACCCTTAACTTCTAGTACAGCTGAGATTTTTAACTTTAAAATTACTGTGAAACAGCAAATTTAAAGCCTGCCTAACTAACTTGACTAACTATAAAAGGGTAAGCTAACTTACAAACCTTATTCTGTCATTCAATAAAGACAACAGCATCATCTTTTTTTGTTGAAGCAGAAGATATTTTGCAGCTCTTAATTACAGAGATAACACTATAATAATCTAAGAAGTTACAGTTGTATACATCCAAATTTATGTTTGAATTCAATGAAAGAGAGAAACTTAAAGCATAATTTTGTATAAAACCTAATTTTGTAAGCTTTTGAAAATCAAAAAAAGGATAATTAATCAAATGAAGTATAGAGCATATAACTATATATATATGTATAGAATAGGTAAATGATGGATAAATTCTGAGTTTTGTGCATGAAAGCAATATTCCGACTAAAATATTTTCAGTTAGCAGGGTTCAAATTGACAAGCATAAATTTATTAATGAGTTATTGCTGAGAGAGGCACAAAACAAGGAAGGTAAATGAGTTGAAACTTATTTCTTTACGCAGCATTTCTTAAACAAACTTGGCTTTACACCCTATGATTTAGGTGACCAATTTAATATCTTAAGAAAATGTAATTCTAATACCATTATTGCATTTTAATATTAAAACTTAAAAATAGTTTTACCGAGTGCTTAGTAAGGAAACAAAAAAAAGTAATCACAGACAATGACGATATACTGAAAAAGTTATTGTAAATAAAGTTTTCCCTCTGCTTACCATTTGAAGTGCTGACCTTCAAATCACCTGGAAGCATATCATTAGGTGTCTGTCTTGTAGTGGAAGTAGAAATTACAACAACTTTTGACTTTTGGCAGAACTCACAAAAATTGCTGTCCTTTGGGAGGTGAGTGTGTTCTGTTTGGCAGGCTATAGTTCTGACATATCGATACTGTGATTGCTTCGATTTTGTGTGAGAGTTTACTAACACAAAATTTGTCTTTGAACCACAGGATTGGGGCTGGTTTGTCACACTAGCAACACATGAACCTTCTTCCAAATTTGCAACTCTATCAACAGCACTTGCACTTGTGTTATTCACAGATGTGATCTGAAAACAAGATTTGTGTCAATACAGAGTGAAAAACAAATTTATTAAGTAAATATAAGATTAGAGCCAGTACCAACAAATTCAAGGTTTTCTAAACTAATAAGCTTTCGATCATCATAGAATGAAAGAAGAGAAAATAATTTTTAAGCCCTTGGCGGGATTCAAACCCCACATCTTCGGTATACTAGTGCGACGTGTTAACCACTACACCACAAGGACTAACCACGCTGGAAACACAGCCAGTCAATATAATGTATGAGGTGACTGCAGGGATCCCAGGGCAATATTTTCTCTATGGATAAGTTGAACACTGTAAATTTGGTACATTGAAAGCATCGAAAACCTAGAAAACATTAAACTTTGTCATAACACAAGTAATGTTCCACCGAGATAATTCCTAAGATGCCTCATGTAGACATTTTACAAACTGCTTGCATACTTTGTCGTGTGTGACTCTTACCTAAAAGTTTTGGTGAGTATTTTAGATTGAATGCTCTTTGCCACTGACAATAGAAATGAGAAATGTTTTCTTTCTTTCAATTGATCATCTAGAATATTGCTACATTTACAGATACTTTTTGATAGCCACAACAGTTCTCTGATTCCAATGTCTGCTAAAGCTTTATGTAGACATAAACTGCTTGGATACAGTACTTTGTCGTGTGTGACTCTTAATCTACCTCAAAGTTTTGGTGAGTATGTTAAATTGAATGCCCTTTGCCACATATAGAAATGAGAAATGATGTTTTCTTTCTTTTAATTGACTGTTTGGAATATTGTTATATTCAAAGATACTTTTTGATAGTTTCATTTAACATTTAACCGTTTAATAGATCATCGTTCGATTACGTCATTAGGCTTCCCATTAGAAAGGCCATTAGGAAAATGAAAGCAATCCATTAGAATGTTTTTGTAAGCGGTTAAAATTTTTTTCTTGCCCATTCAAAGCATTAATAAAAGCATTCAAAGCATTTGAAAAGCCATACGCTATTCGTTTATAAGCCGTTAGTTTTTACTGTATAGTACCTGTTAAACGAGAAACTGTTAATGTACCAAATCCCATGGAAGATTACAGTTTGTTATTAATTCTATTAACTATAAAAGTGAATGTTATTATTCATCCAGATTCATTTAAGTTGAGAAAATTTTTAAATCTTTATCTGGAATTCTGGTCTCAATTATCAACAGATGTTTCAACTGAAACCATCAGATCATTATGGATAAAGAACGTGATTGGCATAGGCGGGGAATAAAGGAAGCCATAATTATGGGAAAAGGTGGAGGACACAACCCTGAACAGAAAGGGGGGGCTTCGGTTCTCTCTGTCTCACATTTGGGACTGGGCCATACTCTCCATTCCTCGATAATTGTCACGTGATAGTTCACTATCACATGACAAACTTCACTGATGAAGACTGATGGTTTCACTCGAAACATCTGTTGATAATTGAGACCAAAATTCAAGAAAAAGATTTAAAAATTTTCTTTATTAACTATAAATTATTAATTATAATACCTGAGGCATGCTGTTTATATTATCCGCTTCTTCTGTAACAACCGAAGTTCCATTTGCACTTTCACGTTTTTCCATCACTCGAGCTTTTTTAAATGACAAATCAAAAGCAGTATTTTCATTGTAATTTAAAAGTTTTCTACGTTTTCGTAGTTGACGGGGTTGATGAACATTCGACAAACCATCTGATAAATCTACAGTAAGTTTTCTTTTCTCTGTAGATGAAACTTCTGCTACTTTACTGTCAGTACAGCTTCCCAAAGTGGAAGCATGAATTTTATAATCATCACCACTGCTGGTGTTTTCCTTTTGGAACAGCCTGTTTTGCATAGTATCAAAAACCTTTGATCTATTTTCAACAGTCTCCTTGTGAATCCCTTGATCACAATGTTTTTCTTTTGATATCTTGACACCTTTTTCAACAGTTTCCAAGATGTTGTCCCCTGCAGTTTCTGCTGGAAAACACTCAGTTTTTGTAGCGGCTTCACCAGTTGCTTCACTGATAGCTTTATCTCTATTCTCTGGTGTACTCAACTGTTTAAACTTCTGAGATCTCTGAAAACGGGTACTTGCTACCTTTCTCCCAATCCTTTTCTTACGTCTTCCAGAGTTCTTATCCTGCAAAAGCAACCCTCTAATATTTTGCACATGATTACTTTAAACCTCTTCGATACAAACTACCCCTGGGAAAGGGTTCAAATTCATTCTTTAAAGAGGGAAGCTAAAAATACTTGTATAGTTAAAAGCTACATGCAATATCAACAAGCTAAATTGAAAGGATATTGAAGATGAACCAGTTCAAACTAAAATAAAGCTAAATCCTTTTACGAGCCTAAGTGGCCCATTGGAGCCGGCACTTATCTCCAGTTTCTGTAGTGTTAAGCGGATAAGAGTCCTTGACTCCCCCTGGACGGGAAACTAATCTGTCGCAGGTTAGCACCCAGCAGAAGTTGGTACTCATTTTACCAACCCCGTAAAGATGGGAAGCTGAGTCAACTTGGGTGGAAAAGGTCACACAAATGTTCAACACTCAGCAGGGCCAGGATTTGAACCCGGGACCTTGTGGTTGAAAGGCAGATATCTTACCATGTACCAATCACGCCATCTTTAACAACAATTTTTTATAAATTCAAATTCAATATATTGCCATCTTGAATATGCGTTATTGAACAAGCGTAAGGTCTGCGTGAGGTCAAGATGGCTGGATATTGGCCAATTTCTTTTTCGCATATAAAATTATAGACCAAGACAAAGTTGAAGTCCATGAAAACAAAAAAAAGAATGAGCCCAATATCTAGCCATCTAAAGATCTTTATTTCCACATTATGAAAAGCTTATAGTTTCAGAATTGATGTTGTTATGGTGTAACATCAAATGCCACAATCCCAGACAAAAATGGTGAAACAGCATTGCACCCCCTTCTCCTTTTTAATGCTGAATAGCAACAAGCTTTAACCAACATAAAGTATATGTGACAAAACTTTGAAATGGCTTTTACAAGACACCCAATTCCCACCTTTCATTTTTCAACTCCAACTTCAAATGTTTTTAAAACTCCTAATAATTTCATCTGGATATTAAAGCATACCTTCTCTTGTTTTCTTTGATATAATCTGGCACAAGCTGTTCTTTTCACAGCTTCAGCAGCCATCTTAGCAGCTACTCGTGAATGAGATCGTGTTTTGCACTTGTCTGCTGTTATAGTAAGCACCTCCATCTTTCTCTTTTGGCTTTGCTTCTTTAAATGGATTCTTTCTTTCTGTAAAAGTTATCAGACAACACATATCAGCTCAAATTAGTCTTCATCATGCAATAGAGTGAGTTCACATGATGTCACGGCGGCCATGTTGGAGGAGTAAACAAAAAAACGGCAGCCATGTGAGGAGTGAAATATTCTTTTGGGAATTGAACCCTATTTTTATGCAAACTGCTCCTTTTGTTTCATTATGCAAATATGGTTTCTGGTCGCATGAGTGAACACACTCTATTACAGCTTTTACCAATATGAAGTTGAAGGACAGACTTTTTCTAGGGCCAGCCATTTCTCCAAACACAATCAAATTAACTATTTGTGTACAAAGAAATGTTTAAAACTTATCATATTATCACATATTAATGCTTTCTAGTCACATCCATCCTTCCTTGAGAGGAAGCTTTCCTTAAAAACAAAGTATGGTCTTGCATCAAATAACATCACCAGTGTAATCTACCACAGTATTAACCACCAGTGTAATATATAATTTTATTACATGGATACTGATGAAATACCAAGATTTCTCATTTTGCTAAAAATCATATCTTCATCACATTCAGTGAAGATACTATTCTTATCTTTCATTTCATTAATTCATAATTAATAATTATCAAAAGTATTAATAAAATTATTAATAATAATTCATAATTATTAATAGTATTAATATTTATTATTATTATCATTAATTTAAAAAATTAATAATTTTTAATAATTGATAATTAATTAATAATTCATCACTGTCAGTATAATAACAGAATATTATACGTCCAATTGTGAATATGAATCTAATCTTCTTGTGTTCAAGTTAATATCTCACTCATTCCCTGCACTCTCTTGTGAGATACCGACTTGACCACTTGAAGGCATGTGATATCCTCTATGTGAACTGACTAATCAATGAGACTTCAAAGAACAAAGTAGTACTGTCTGCAGATAGAGTATGTGTACACAACAGTGTAAACAAGTAAAAACTACTGTGTTTAAATAAAGTTGTGAATTTAGAATGGTGCTTTCAATTAAACTTGGGCAGACGTAAAGCATTTTAACAATTTGAAAACAACACAAAAAAGTAAAAGTACGGTATTGGGAAAATGTGAAAAGCAAAAAGACCTCAAACAAAATAAATACTTATGGCCTTACAAACAAAACACTGACTTGAAAGTTTTTTTGAAAATTTAAGTAAAAATTCATGTGTAACATTCACAGGATACAAGTTTAAATCTAACGTTTTCCCCGTTTTGTCTTGCTTAGCTTTCAGTTCAGGTTTTGTTCCAGATCTACCGAGTGCGCGCGTGCACGCGTGCGGTTTTTTATCAGCCATTTTAAGCTTGTTTATACTAATTAACCTAAAGACATACGCGTGGCTTTCCTTCTTCTCTCAGTTCATCTACGTCGATCTTAGAAGATCCAGTTGCAATTTCAGCTTTTGGCGGCTCCATCTGCTTACAGATCTCCATCTGCTTAAGTACAGATACTTGTTATTTTTTCCTCAGATATCTTGTCCTCTTCGACTTCGTCTCCGTGTTCGGTCCTTATTTTGTTAGTATCAACCAATGCAACAAACCAGCATTTCTTGAACGAAATATGATCTGGAGTTTACATAATGTAAAAGGCGTCTGTGAACAATTATTTCAATAAAATCTTCCAAAAGATAAAAGACTTTCCACGTTGAATATTTCTAACTACCCACAAAGGACGCCATATTGACGGAAGTATTTACCCAGTCTCTCACGGTACTATACCCACAATGCAGTGATGACATGGAACCTAGGCCTTTTTCATTTGGGCGCGTTTCGACCTGCGTCCACACTAGGTTTTCATACCGTTTTCATCTGCCCACACTAAAACGCTCGAAAATATTGAATTAGCTATGTGTGACGTTAGTGAACAATATGCACATGCTCAGAAGAGACGCCATGTTTGATTTCGCATGGGCGCGAAGCCTGGGAATCACTTACACACCCCAAATGACCCGCAACAGTTGGGTCGGATCCGCATTTGAACGTTTAAACCCGCTGAGCCGCCGCGACTGCGTAAAAACCCGCTTTGTGATTAAGTTCTGCATTTTTGATAAAATCAGCCGATTCCTGAAAGAATCTTAATTTTTGGCCGCGATTCTTACAAATAATAAATAAAAGGCTTGTAAAACATGTTGAAAACCTATATGAATTATAAATAAAATGTTTTGCAACGTAAATAACGTGTTTCAACCCAAAATAGTTTGTTTGCTGCATAAACTGCCGCGCAAGCCAAAATTCTATCAGTTGATTTCCTCTCAAAAAAATCCATTGCAATTCCTCATTTAATTGTGGCTGATAAGCAAGGAATTTGTCTCAAAATACAAGAAATGGCCATTTTAGAAAGCCTTAAGTAATTTTCAAAAGTTTCAGGGGGGAAGCATGCTCCCACACACGCCGAGAAACTCGAAACACAAATGACCAGCATTTGGAGTCTTTAAACTTGGGGTCTATGTTTACAAAGATGAAGATGATCGTCATCGTTTTCATTTCGATGCATACGAAGTAGCCTGCGAAGCAGGCAGTACGCTTCGTTTCGATTACGCTTGTGTGATTGACCGCGGCTCGCTTCGCTCGTGCGGCGGGAGGGCTGGGTTTTAAATCAGACCAAATTAAAGCGAACGCCTGCTTCGCAGGCTACATACGAAGATGATAAGTATGCGCTTTTATTTGGATCCACTTTCGAGAGCGTTTTCAAATTGAGGCTCAGCGTCTTAGTGTGGACAAAAGGCCTAAATGCATCGAAATGTATGCGGTCTCGCACGAAAACGTACTGGTGTGGACCAGGCCTTAGATGCATTGTCAGCACTGTACCATAGGTCTTAACTTAAAAAGGAGTCAAAAATAAAATGGCATCTTGTAGTAAACAAATGTGAATAAAAATTCTAAAGTATTTTTTGATTTTTATTGAAATAATAGTGCATGATAATGCTTCGTTTCTTGGCGCTTGCCAAACGGAACGCGGGCTCTGGCAAAGAGACTGAAATACTGCATGCTCTCAGTCACCCACCCTCATTCGAGATAGATCCTTGTCAACCCGTGAAAACAAAAATGCTTCAATTTATGCACCAGACAATTGAAAACTTGGCAGACCTCTCAAATCTTACGGTTTTGCCGTGAGACTCGCGATTTTCAGCAAAATCTCACGGTAAGCCACGACAACTGATCTCACGGTTTTTCAAAACTCTCACATTTTTTAGAGGACAAACTCTTCACAAATTCTACTGCAGCCACAGCATATAATGCTGAGCACAAAGCAGGTGAAATCATATACGTATCAGTTGTTTGCTTCACATGAACTGATGAAGTTGTATCGGTCACAAATAACATGAGACATTGTTATTAAACTGACTCCATAACCAGACGGAGGCACGTTTTGAATAATAAAGAATAGAAATCAAAATTCAGCAATTACGATTTGCAATGCATGACTATCGGTTTTAATACCAAACTTTTAAAACCACCATGCAGAGATCTAGCTGTATACTTTGATTAAATGTTGGGTTAATAAAACAATAGAGTTTATGTTCGCGGCCATAAATATATTTTGGTCCCGATTCAGACTCATTTTAGCCCGAGCCGAGAGAGGGCCCATGGCCAAAACATATTTATGCCCAAGAACATAAACACTATTACTATTATTGATCACTTTGGAGGACACTGAGAAAATAAAAACTGAAACAAAACAGTTTAAACAATCACCATGATTTGGGCGGGCTAAAATGCATTTTAGCCCGCTAAATTCTCTATTTTAGCTCGCAAAATGCGCCACAATGCCCGACCGATGTGATAATATCAATAATATATATACTCTTAATGTACTTTTTTTTCACGTTCTGCACCTATGAACGACCACCTTCTTCTGAGCAATCCTGAATAATATAGATAAAAAGCAATCTCCAGATTTGGGGGTTTCTAACTCCATATTTCCATTGTTTTAAGGTTGAGAGGTCTGCCACGGTGCCCCGACCCTTTGCGACATGGCTGGCGGGGAATTTAACATTGTGTCACTGTTAAAAATTGTTAGTTTCCCGCTCCCGGAGACAAATAGCCCGTTAAGGGGGTAATGTTGTCAAATACGTCATCCTTGTCAAAATTCAAGACATTTTGGCTGCTATCCGTAGTGAATAAAAGAAAATTTCCAATTCCTCTCTGTCGGCGTTGCATAGATTGATCGGTAAATGAGAAAAACTCATAAAGGCGCTGTTACACTCTGCAATTTTCTCAGCAAATTGTCTCGCTACGCGTGAAAATGTTGACAGGGGTAGCTTGGAAATGGAAAATACTAAATTATACGCACGCGCTCTTGTAAAATTTACAAGAAAAATGAGAGAAAAATTGCTGGGGGGGTGTTACACTGTGCAATGGAGTTGTCAGTTGCTGCAATGCGTTTCGAAAGGTAGAACTGAATTCTACTTCATGCAAAACGTTGCGCAAAAAAAACCATTGCGAAAGAGACCCTGTCACATTTCGCAATTCTTCAGCAAATTGCACATTGTAACAGCGCCTTAAATATTTTGAGATTTTTTGAAGAGGTTTAAGCGAAGGAAAAGCCGCAGCGCGAAAGCTGTTTATTTAGAGAAATTTTAATTTTTAGTGAACTTTAGGAATGTTTGAATTTTTTTAAGTTAATACTTAATGGACGGATACTAAACTGTCCTGTAACCAAACCTACACCTTCCATCGGTTTGGCATCCGTCCTCCGGCAAAGTTTTTCCTTTTCAAATCCTCCATCATTTCTTTCTTCAACGTTAACTGTCTAAAATGTGACCCAAATGCCCCGGCCCTAAATAGCCCGGGATGCGGGGATCTATATGTATGTACATATTCTTAAAACTGCAAAAAAAGCAAACCGCGGACCAAATACGAGAAAGGTTTTAGTTCTCATGTATCATGTATTTAACAGGTTGCTATACTCACCAGTAGAATGTCTGATGAGCTGCAAAGTGGACAACCATGTCCGCCTCCGTCTGGCTCCACTCCGAAAAATTCCAGCCTAGATTTGTACTTATAATATCATGTCAGTTTGAGCTTCTTTTAGTGTACCATATAGCATTTCCTGATGCTTCTTCAAAAAGCACTCAAAGAGCACTTGACTGTACTGTATAGGTTTACTTTTTGTATTACAGTAACGGGCACTGCAGCACCACTCAGGGGCACCGAAAGTTATAAATGGCAACGAATTTGTTATCTGAATTCTGATTTTTATCTGGGGACAAACGCACTCCAGAAGATTCGGTCAATGGCCTGCAAGTATGACTGACTTGCCCTCTTGGAAAGTTAGTATTGCGGTGGGAAAAGTCTGCTGTGATTCTCTAGTCTGCAATACAGAACTGGATGTACACAAGTATTTTCAGCCACATATTCATATAACGACCACCAACTTGAATTATTTTGGTTTCAGAAAGGCCAATAATTGGAAAAGAGTAATTCATGCCCGGGGGGGGATGGACTACCAAGTTTTTGGGGCGGGGATGCTCGTCGTACCTCTTAGGGGTAAAAATTCAAGGATTTGGTAGCGTTTAGGGTGCCAGGGACGTAATTTTGACATTTGCATACAGTGCGGAACCTTTTAGGCCTTCCTCATTAAACTAATTGAAACGGATGTCCGCATGTGCGCTTTTGGATGGTACCTCTTATGGTTTGAAATAGACCTGAGCCACGCCCAGATTGGTACCACTTAGGGGTTCTATTGAAATTTTCTGACGAACATCCCCGCCCCAAAAAGTTGAGAGTCCCCTCTCCTGGGAATTCAACAACTCAGCAATTTACAAAATCATTCAAAATTTGCAGCAACACTCCGTATATTGAAGTGTAACTTGCGTGAAAATCATTAGTGTAGTATTCTTATAATAAAGTTGTTTGTGGTTGTAAAGTACACTCTGGTCTCAATAACCCTTTGTTATAATTACTCACATCGAACTAAAACTTTTTTGATCCTTCATCTTCGATCTTTACCGCGCAAAACTCCTGGGTGTGAGTCTGCCCCAGTCCTTTGCACTGTTAAATCCCCACTCAAACCCAGTTAAACCCCCGCTCGTTAATCCTGGCTATCAATAGGCAGTTGTTAAATTTACGATTCCCAACGCAGTTACTGAATACCTGTTAAGGGGGGATTATAGTCAAACACGTCATTTTTGTCCAATTTCGAGACTTTTCTAGGCTAATATCACAATGGATTCTAGGAAACTTCCATTTCCCGACTCATTCATTGTATAGATCGGCAAATGAGAAGAAGTCATAAACATTTTTCGAAGAGGTTTAAGAGGAAGAATAGCTGCGGGGCGAAGGCTGTTTATTTAGAGAAATGTTAGTTTCAGTGAATTTTAGGGATGTTTGAAATTATTTTGGAGTTGATATTTAATGCGACGGATACCAAACCATCCTTTAACAAAAGCTATACCTTCCATCTGTTAGGAGGGACATCCGCCCTCAGACTTTATACTTTCCAAATCCTCCTTCACTTCTCTCTACTTACTGCCTAAAATGAGATTGTAATCCCCCCTTAAAGACGTGTTATATGGATGCGCTAAATCCCCACCATTTCGCGGGAATCAGGGGCCGTGGTTTCAATTAACTGGTGCATTATACAAGTAAAACGTTTGCTTTTGTGGCGGAAATGTCACTTGGCACCGGTGCAGTTAATTCAAATCTTTACTGCGGATTTCGAAGACCGGCAGAACAAAATAACTAAAGTCAGTGAAACTTTATTTACACAATTTTGAAGGCAATCCACCGAATAAGTAAATTTTAAAATACTAGTGATAATGGAGAGATCAGCATAGATTTTTTTATTTTAATATATATATTTTTTTGCTTTTTTGACTTGTGATTTCCTTTGGCTTAGAGGCTAGCGACAGCGCCGGAGAAAGCTAGTAGAACTGATATTGACATCTTGGCGAGTTTGTCAGTAAAATCCAACATCCCAGACATTTTTCATTTGTTGTCAGGACGGAAGATTTCTATTATTAAATTTTGATTTATAAACCAAAAAATGGAAATTCGAATTGACATCCAGAAAAAGACTCTTTGTGTATTTTGACTTTGTTGTGAGAACCTGATATCACGTTTTATTGTTGGTGTTTACAGGGATAAAACTCAAAAAATATTAAATTTTTGTTATTGATATTCTTATGTTGTTTCATTTGCTTAAAAACAGTTTTATTCTTCACGCGAAAGTCACTAAACTATATGATCGGTCCATTTCTAATACCGGAAAAAATTAAGCAATATTTCAATTGGCAAGTCTTCAATTATGGCGGCCTGTCAGCTGATCTAGATCTATCTCAACATATTGTTTGGTTTTAACTTCTTAGAAACTAAGCCATTAAAGTACGGCCGTTTTACATGATTAAAATCCGTCCATAATAAAGGTTTTAGTTCAGTTGTGATAAATAGAGAGTGCGCATTTTGCAGCTCGTAGGCAAATGAGTGTTTTGAAACTCTTAAAACTATAGGCAGTACTAGTTAGGGTCCAGTATTGCACAAACTCTGAAAATTATGATGAAGGTTGGACATTACTTAAAATTGTGGATAGCATTGCTAAGCTATCTCCATTTCCCAAGAGACAGCATGTCCGATATTCCTGGAAGTTATCAAGGCATCCTACTAAATGGAAAAAAAGGTTTGTTATATTTTCATGCGTTTTTAAGTTCTTAAAAAGTCGCAAAATTTCCGCATCAGCCCCCATCCGGAAACCAGATACACGCTTGTTTTAAAAGACTGAAAAACTTTATACGAACAACGGGGCTCAAATTTGCCAAAATTTAAGAACAATTTAAGAACAAGCTCAGGCCGTGGCTCGATATAAACTAGGAAAGTTTTTGTGGTAGAAAATGGAGTGAAACTCTGTGCTAGCATAAAACATAAAAAAGATTCACTGTAAAGACTTCTCCGGTAACAAACGATGAAGGCAGTTCGCCTCTAAATTCTGCCGTACATGATCCATGTGTGGCGCAAGGCGTTTCATTTTCCAATAACTTGTTTTTATTTTGTTTTTTCTTCAATAAAAACCGTTCGCAGAATTAAGAACAATTTTATAAGAGCAAATTGAGGCTGAAGTCGTCAAAAAAGTAAGCACAATGAGCCTTGGCAAAATTTACTGGTTCTTAAAAAAAGAGATAAGTTCAGCAATCTGAAAAGTCTGTTTTAAAAAAAATTAGATATCCGTAATGAAAACAGCGCGGAAGGAAAGACTTCAATTTAGTTCAGTCCTGGCACTTCTTACCATTGCTGGAGTGTTCATTTTGTCCCATTCGCTTTTTTAAAAGATTTTTACTGAGAAATACAAAATAGCAAAATTATAAAAATGATAGATGATAACAGTTAGGTACGGTTTCTAAATTACATTTTATGAAAACTCGGAATTATTTGATCACATCAACACTACAAATCATCTTTGTTTATAAGATATATAACCTCAAAAACATTTAAAGCAAGAAATGTTTAAAGGAAAGAAAAATGTTACGTTAAGATGTTAAGAAATGAAAAGATATTTTATGGTTGGGACAGGATCTTGTATTCTACTTCTAGAAAGTGACAAAGCTATAAAAAACATTTTCCAGCATTTTTCTATCTCCTTTTGTGGGATCAAGTGAAACTTCAAATTATTGCTTAAGTCGGAAAAGCAACAATTTAAACTGTCAGGCCTGAAGATGTGTGCTGTAGCATACGAAACGTTAAGTTTTATATTATATTTTTAAACCATACATTGTCTGCACAGTGATAATGTTTATAACCGCTGTTTGCTTTCTTTTCCTTCTTAAACTGAAATGGCCGAAGAACAAAACTATTTATGATATTGCTTAAGTCGCTGTTTTCTCAAAAGAAACCATCCACTTACAAGACGAAAACATATCTCTCCCGCTTTAAATATAACTTAAGATGATTTAATAAATGGATAATATTTCTGGCTTTTGCAGCTGCTTTTTTCGAAAGCCAAGATCAAGATGCCGTTTAAAACAAATTGTTTCGACAAAATCCCTGGCTATATAACAAGCACAAACACCCGCAATGGTATGCTTTGGGACAGTCCATTGGAAAGTGATGGTAGAGATAGAGAAGTTTTCTAGCTAATGGTTCTTTTTCATGTTTCAGTCAAAAGTTATTCAGTGAAAACACCATTAGCTGGCTTGAAAAGTATACTTTGTTTTATCTTTGAAATTATGTATTTAAGTGCTGCCATTATCTGTCCACTTATCAGATGATAGCTGATTTAAAACCGCATTAGCCACTAAAATGTAAGTTGCAGCTAACCCGCTTATCAATAAACGACAAAGCATACCACTTGTTCAAACACAGCCAGGCAAATTTGCATTTCAATAAACTTGACAAATAATAGTATAATTTTTTCAGCCATTTCTACTGATGATTTCTTTGATCATTGCGCATGTCGGAAATTATGCTTTGTTGGTTCCGTAAAATGCATGTGAATATAAAAGATTTAGTCTACATCTGATTCAACTTTTAATCAACATGCCATATGTGCACTAACTCTGCAAATATATTAAGCTTTTTGAAAAGCTTACCACACTAAACTTCAAGTGGATTAACCTCTTATGATGAGGTAAAAATCATTCAGGTTCTATATTTAACCATACTCTATCATAACTTTCTTAAAATTATATTCAGATATCAAATATCAAATATCAAATTTCAAATTGTATATAACAATTTTTGTTAAATTTTCAACCCTAAATATTGCATTTCTAGCGTTTTAATTTGCTCACTCAGTCCCGGTTATTAGCTCATATGCCGTATGACCTTATATGGAAACCTCATTTTCCGGTCGCATTTTGTAAAAGTGAAACAGAATTCAAGATAATTTGGCTATAACTCCTAAGACTAAGTATCTAATTATTCAGAGGTTAAATGGAAATTTAATAAAATAATTATTCCACTCGACTCACGCCTTATTGTTACGAGTTCACCTTGTATCAACACGGCGTGAGTGGAATAATTGTTTTATTAGATAGCCAGACGGCGCTTGGCGTCTTGTCGGCTATCTATCACATCATATCTAAACCGCGTCCATCTACTAATTTTTTAAATACAGTCGCCAAAAACTGATATTATTTATAATAATAATAATAATAATAACAAATCAGCCTTGCTAATGACCCTCCTTGCAGTCAAGAACTGAATTACGAGAACACGGATCAACGAGGTTGAATCGCAAGCATTTTGAAGGTGCACTCGTCAAACACTTTTTTTCTTTAATAGAACGCTAATGCTTAATGCTTGACTTTCTCATTAAAATTCTATTGGATATTTTGAAAATGTCACTGAAATGCTCAAAAATTACCTTTTTCAAAGTTTCTTTTACTTAAGCCTTAGCTGAGTAAAATACAGTAACTGGAATCTGGAGGCTGGACATTTTGAGATTTTTTTAAAAGATAGAGTACGTAAAACTATTCTAAAATAATTGTAAGAGTACGAGTTCGGTACGTGCGGAGCATGGGAGTTTATCCCCGGTGGTACAGGTGAAAGGCGCAAGTGATGATCGCTATACGCCAATCTGACTCCCCATTTTTATTTTGACTTGTGTTTTGTAGACCTCAGCAAAAACAAAGACTAAAGTACATCAGTTCAAAATGGAAACTGAAAGCACAAATTATCCAATGAAACAGTGTTACAGATTTTAGTCTCAGCCTTATAACTAAGAGAAAAAAGAACAGAAAACTGACAAAAAGGAAAGGTACAAAACGCAATACGTTTGGTTTTTGCTTTGTCTTTTAGGAACAGGCTTTAGCCACAGCTGGTAAGTGCGCTTTCATCTTTGCTGGAAATATATGTTCGACTCTTAGTGATTCCGACGTCTGTTTTGAATTTTCCCTCAGTCCATGTAGCTTTAGCTTTGAATAACCGTATAACGGAGCACTGACGGAGGGAGGGAGTAAAGAGCGCACCGTCAGCTTCCATTGATACCAGCTCTATATCTATTTAACTGCTAACACCGACGTTAAACAAAAGTTACCTTTACCTCTACTTCTACCTCTACCTTTACCTTTAACTTTACTATTACCTTTACCTTTACCTTTACTATTACCTTTATACCTTTACCTTTAGCTTAACCTTTACCTTTACCTTTACCTTTAGCTTAACCTTTACCTTTACCTTTACCTTTACCTTAAGCTTAACTTTACCTTTACCTTCACCTTTAGCTTAACCTTTACCTTTACCTTTAGCTTAACCTTTACCTTTACCTTTACCTTTACCTTTAGCTTAACCTTTACCTTTACCTTTAGCTTAACCTTTACCTTTACCTTTACCTTTACCTTTACCTTTACCTTTAGCTTTACCTTTACCTTTACCTTTACCTTTAGCTTAACCTTTACCTTTACCTTTACCTGTCGGTTTTTGTCGTTTTTAAGTTGCCATGGAAAAATGTACAACAGCCGGAGTCAGTGGCGTTTTTAATGATTCTGTTTCCTATGCCTTAACAAAACCTCACATAATTTAGTATATTCCGGTGTAATAAACTTCTTGGTCTAACGCTCCCACAACGTACGAAATCCGCAACAAGTGTTAATGTTCCACTCATTTGTTGGATATCGGCCCAAATTTGGAGGGCATCGACTTCAAGTAGGATTCTACAAAAAATATATATTCTTCGTTTTTAACAGGAATTCTTTACTAGAAGCTTTCCAAACAGTAAAAGGAAACTAAGCTATTAAGAGCTCTTGATTCTCGTGTAGTGACAAATATTTCCATTCATTTCCACTCAACCAACGAGAAGATGCAACAACAGCTAGGTGACATACAAACAGTACATTGTGTTTCTAAAACAACTTCTCTGTACTATCGTGCTGTGGGCTCTTTCCTTTTCATTTCGAGGGTAAGGGGAGTTTACTCTTTATATCGGCATGATAAATGTGCTCGTCATAACTTTTAGGAGTCAAAATTGGTAATTTTGTATTTTTTAGGGGTATTCATAAAAAAATCAAGGTTATTTTAAAAAACTGTTTCATAATAAAAATGGACGAACAAAACGAACAAGAATAATTTTTTTCGGTTTCCTCCAACTTTTATAAAAAAAATCATTCAAAATAATATTTTTTCTGCTATGAGGTAGACTTCGGGTCGAAAATTTTCATGCCTTGGTATTTTTAAAGTAGTTTTTTAAATTTTCCGAAGACCATCCCTATTCTTTTTACCCCAGAGTACCCCCCTCCTTTCTTGGTGTTGACATACGATAGCTATAGATTACTGCTCGTGCCCTGATGAGCCCAAGCTCAACCCTAGTCTTGAAAATTTACACCCTATAGACCCTATGCATAAATGGCGGCGATTTTAATATTCTTTTGTCCACGTTCAAATTAGCCCTACCAGCCTCGTTTTGGGTAACATATTCTTTTGAAAGTTGAACTCAAGAACGAGGTTGGTAGGG
>JAOBYJ020040474.1:0-11493 GCA_025403565.2 Palythoa heliodiscus
CCTCCCATCCTTATTGTAATTATCAACATGTCTCTTGTACCCAGTCTCACTTCCAGGATAACATGCAACCATTGCCTTTGCAAAAAAATATTAGAGATATAAAGGTTAATTATTTTTTATTTCACTGGTTACTGAATTAGTTATATTTGGTGACAAAAATGCAAATAAAACCTAAATTCTTGATCTAAATTTCTTTTAAAACGTTTGGTTAACGCATAAAATCATTTACGTATAGTTGTAAGAAAAAACATAAAAAGTTATGAGAGAAATATTTTGACGTCTCCAGCTTCTTTCTTTTTTAGAAACTTCTGATTCGCTAATGGGAATCGAATCCCCATCACCCCGACTCTCGTTAGGGACTCTGAAGTTTTGGGAAAAAAAGAAGTTGCAGATGTCAAAATATTTCTCTCACAGTCAGAATTACAAGCTGTAATTGTAAATTTACACAACTTAAAAAGTTGGTCAGTATTTAGTACTCATGTTTTAAAAGTGGAATGGTTTTCCTTGTCGAAATCAATAAAACAGCGATATAACAAACAATAAACATGATGAAGCCGTACCTAAATATGGAAATCTTCCACACCCTATAAAAACACATACTGAACAAAAATGGAGAGTCAAAAAACTTGACTGAATTTTATACATCGCGTACAATAATAAAAAATTACAAACGCTATGTGTCAAAAAACGTGCTTATGAACAGACTTTTCATTGAAACTATATGATATTTTTGATTAAAGAATTTTTTCTAATTTCAAAGCAGTGGCAAAAGCGATGGTTTATGAGGCCGTGTGCAATAAAAAAAACTTGAGCAAACATTCAAATATCAAGCCTCAAATGAACCGACTGAAAACCCTGTTCGAAAACTAAAAGAAAACTTACATCAGTTCTGATCCTAAGGTCGTGTTCGGGTATAAGTTTATTGCACAAATAGATGATCTTGTCAACTTCCGTCATGTGTTTGGACACTGCTCCGCATCGCGAATCTCTTGAGCCGACCCATGTTATTATGTCTTCTCGTATTTTGTCATTTGATACTCCATTTTCCTTTTTAATTTTATCCGGTCTTGAAGCAAGTTGGCCGTCTTTAAAAGTCCCTTGTTGATGCAGGGCTTTAACTTCGTCAAGTATTTTAAGAGCACAACTGTTTCCATTAAAATTATCGATGATGCAGCGGCCGGTACTACACAAACTTTTTACCACAAAATGTGCTAGGTCGCTTTGCCTTTGACTTTTCCTTATAGGATTTCTATTGGCCCATATGAAGCTGAAAGTTTCGTTGCTAAAATGGCTTTCTTCAAGTCCTATAAAGAGTTTGTTCCACGGAGATATTTGGTTACTTAAAAATGTTTGTTCGTTTCTTATATATCCAGAACACTTTATCTTGTGTAATTTCCAGTCGGACTTGAAGTGATCTCTACAGCAGTAGAACGCGGTCTTGCATCGTGGACAGCAGAAAGTGCTGTTTTCCTTCGTACAAAAATCGCATGGCTCTCCTCTTTTCTCTGTTTGTACACACGACATTCTTCCCCCTGGTTCTGTGAGGTGTAAGATAAAAATAGAAAAGTTCACCTTTTTATTTTCTGTGTACGTGATCACAACAGGCAAGAGTTAAGTATCGCGACGAGTCGTTTAAGTAAAGTCTCACCAAGGTTGTCTTTCGTGGCGGATTGTTGAATTTGAATTTGTTTCAAGTTTATAAATTGGACCAAACAATAACATAGGTGTGGAGCTTTGAGCAATTAGATACGATGTGCTGTTTGCGGTTAAAATACCTTCAACTAAGACTGAACTGAAAACTGAGCTACTGAACGTTTCGATTCAGGTTTGTCCACTCCTGGTAGGTTGCGGGGTTTGCCCTGAGACTCTCATTCAGATAACCAATATTATTCAATAAGTCACAGAACAAAGCGGATATACTTCAAAATACTTGGAACTAACACCCCAAAACAAACCAAAGCATGCAATACTTCGATTGAAAATAATATTTTTCTAAAGATTATTAGGGGAGATTATGTAATAATTGAAACATGTCAGGTTTCACGGCTTATTTATATTCATAAATTCACGTTGATACCATGATAAACCTCGCGAATTTAATCATGTTCACAAAGACACGTACTAACGGTAAACATTTTAATCTGTTTTTGTCCATCTCAGACCCTGGCTAGGTCTTGATCAATGTTCAAACGTACCGCACGGAAACAAATGTTGTACGTGACTCAGTCGATGTTACTTATTTTAAAAACTGTAAGCGCGACCTTAATAATAATAGTTTTTATCTCGGAGCAGAATCGTGTTTCTGTGCACGTTCGCCTGCAGTGTGCATTTTATATTCACCGGAAACCTTAATAAAAGAAATTTGTTGCACAGTTTGGGATTAAAATACCTTAGCAATTTACAAACTTTAAATATACAGAAAAAAATTGTTAGTAAGCATCTTTTAACTGAGGAACTTGTTTCTCATCCAGCTTTGTATTTCTTATTTGTGCGAATGGGTTTTGTGATGCACAAAGCGGCTTTCTTTCCAAATCAAAACAATTTTACTGTGTTATATGTTTTGTCTAACTGGGAACTTAGCTCCGGAAATATGGGGTCGTTATGTAGTTAGTACTATGTTTTTCATGATATCGTCTCGAGCTCACACATTATGACGGCTAAAAGGTACAAAGGCGTCAAAGGCCCAAGTTTATATTCCAGCTTCATCCATTAGGAACCCTTAATGGCATGGGCAATGATTTTTACTCAATTTCAACATCGCGTGACCAAAAACAACATCATCAAGGACATCAGTAGCAAGCGAGGCCAAAACAGGAAAATTCGATCTCAGTGGTGTTTGCTTCATAGAACGCACACCATTCGACTTGAGTTGATTTAGCAAGGCTAAATCATAAGAAAATAGAATTAATGGAATTAAGTAACCGAATTACTCATACGTTACAAGCCCCTGCGCGCGAAACTACAATATTTGAAGCTTTTTCAAAATTATCTTCTTTTTCAATAAGTTAAATATAGAAAAGTATTTTGAAATCATGAGAGAGTCATTGTTATCTGACTAGCAGACCACATGGCCATTGCCATACGTTTATAAGGGCCTCTTCACACACACTCGTAGCCATCCAACCTTAATGTTAGCGGTTATCTAGAAAGTCTTTGAAAAGCCGCCAACACCCCTCATATGGGAACAGTGGGCGGTTTAAGACTAAAAACAAAAGTTGATATAACTAATTTTACGCCTTTTGGAATGAAATATAGCGTCGGTTTGTCTGTAAAGGATGATTTCATTTCCAGTATGATATGGGTGTGTAACGTTTGCCTCAAGCCGCGCATTATGTCGGAGCGGTGCTAAATCTTAGCTGTTGCCAAGTTCTCGTGATTTTAGTCAGTTAGAAGTCCACAAACGACTGCAGAAAGAACCAAAACAG
The DNA here is from genome assembly GCA_025403565.2 of Palythoa heliodiscus. Lineage (NCBI taxonomy): Eukaryota > Metazoa > Cnidaria > Anthozoa > Zoantharia > Sphenopidae > Palythoa > Palythoa heliodiscus. Next base: position 3,426 of record JAOBYJ020040474.1, read on the forward strand.
CTATATTTTCTTCCCTTTTACAGTAATGACTTCTGAAATCAATATATACTCTGGCTTTTTTCGCCACGTCATGACTGAGAACTTGTTCCGACGATTCTACAAAAGTCGGAAACCAACACACAAAAAAGGCATAAATTGCTGCCTGATATATATGTTACAACTTTTATATCGCCAATAAATGCAATAATATACAGGAAATTGCTATAGTTTCGTACTTATAAAAAACGAAAATATTTCTATTCATAATTAAACAACTTACATTGCATGTACTGACTGAATTGAAATACTTTCTCCGCTCAAATTTATGCAACTTAAGACGTAATTGTTTTGTCTTAAACCTGTTTTTTTCGAGTTTCACGCATGCCAAATCTGACTCTTAGGTGCAACATATGATATTAAATTTAAATATCATCACAACTTTTATATAATTAGGACCGCAAAAGCTAAACGCCGTGCGTTAGATTAAAGATCAAACAATAGTGAAACTCGTAACAAAACTGTGTAAATTGTGGCCACTCGCGTTCTGTGGTGAAACACGAATTGATACAATAAAATGTGCAGAGAGATTACATGTGCAATCACTCAGACTAAGCTTACTGTGTTATCACTAGTTTATATAGGTCTGTATTAGCGTAGAAATGTTCTATATGATTCGCTATATGAGAGAGGACAACGGGAAAATGTTTGATTCACTGATACCACTGAAAAACAAATTATACGGTTTCTTTCACGACTCGCTGCTTAATCTGGTGCTGTTTCAATGGCAAGCATAAGTTCTTAACAACCTCAAATCCTACTTGTTTTCTAAGTTAACAGTCAAGACTCATTCATTAATATTATTGTTATTGTTTCAGATGTTTTCTCTGTTTTTAACCATATAAGTATGATCTTCTTAAAAACATAGGTTGTGCAATTCAACGTCGCAAAAAAGAAAGAAAAAATGTCTTATTGCATAATTGTAAAACAATTTTCTTGAGCATTGTTTAAAATTGACGCGGTGCCTTTCTGATCGTGCGAGAGTGCACGCTTCGGCTGGAAAAAGATAAACTAGAAAAGCAAACAATACTTTACATGAAAGAATGGCAATTTACCTCTACTTGTAGTATCTTATAAGGTAAGGCAACTCTAAATTGTTTTCTTCGTTAAAAATCTTCTCGTGCAAGACTCGACTTCGGAGTGACCAGTCTATCCTGCCAGCTTCCGTCTCAGGCTTTGTTCAAAGAAAACCTTCTTCACCCCAACACTGTTTACTTAATTACCGCCATCCTGTTTTACGTGAGTTCTCACACCGCTGTAGGCGCTGTGATTTTCCTAAAAAGTTACTGGTACTAATTCGCCCCAAAATTTACAACAATGCGCCGTAGTGCACGTTAGAAGGGGCACCAAAAGTCTGCTGTCAGATTGAATAAAAATAATTCTTGTCAACTGATTTGAATTCAGAACCTTATTGTCCTCATAACAACACTGTCTTGCACTTTGATTCAGCTTTGTCGTGTTGTTTCGTTTTCCGCTAATTTGACGTGATCGTGGATAAATACAGCGATGACGCACAGTGTTGCCAAATCTTAACAACAATTTAGCGGTTACCGGCGAAGCTGGTAAGTAAATGAACCCAATATATGTATATATGTTTATTGGGTGACGCAGATTTGGCGGATTAACGGTTTAGTTGAAATATTTTTTTTGTAAAGCTGGTGACAATGAACAATATAATGCAAAGTATTACTGATGGCATCAACCTCTAAAATTCTACGAAAAATAGAAACACGGAAAGGCAGCAACGGCTATTAACGCTGTTCATTTGTAGACCACTGTACACGACTGTTAGCGCAAAAATTTATTCCTATTTCTTATTTCAAAAACTAATTTTTCATCATAAAAGTATCTGTATTTTAGTAAAAAAAGGAAGCACTTTTCTCAGTATAAATGTACTAATTTAGCTTTGAAAATCTTGGAAGAAAAGCAAATTTCCCACAACAAAACGTTTATGTCAGAGTGCTTCCTCCTTTCCGCCAACATTTTGAAAGTGCTCCACAGGGTAGCCGTAAACCGGAAAAATAATAGGTGTAAAATGTGTGTGTAGAAAATTTTAAAAGCGTTGAAAACCACAGAGAAATAGTTTTCATATTAGTAAAAGATTCGCCAGAGTCAGATTGACTGGCGCGCAAGGACAGCACGGATACCATGTACCGAGGACTCAGTATAGGCACCAGTGACTATTTCATTGCACAGCTTTTTTGCTGTTTCTCGAATTAGATACTTTTGCTTTTCATCTAACTAAGACGTTTTGAGAAAAAGTTGGTGTTTCCTGACTTCCTGAGTTGCCTTGCACCTGTAGAGTTTCAAGTAGTTAGATTAGGGGCGGACCATTTGATATTTAATTTGACGGTAACTGCTACATGATCGGCATAGTTTCAGGTCTGTCAGGCTCACATTTTCCTAACACACGTGTAGCTGCTATTTCCACTGCTAATAAGGACGCTACTCAAGTTCCCGCGACAAAAGCGTGTGTGACGTAAAGCCAGCTACACGTTGGTTCTTGCGGAAGTTTAATGTGATGCTTTATGACACTTGCACTGTTGGCCTTCAAAGCTCCAAGAGTCACGTGTCCAGTCACTGTCCAGTCACTGACCAGTGGTTGAGGGCCCATCAAGACCTACACTCGCTCCCTTTGGTTATTTACGTTTGTCGGTAACCATAAATGGCGTGACCAGAGCTATCGCAGCATAGCGCCGCTGGGCCCAAGAAGAAGTCATTCAGTGCAAAGAAAAAGAAATAAAGTGGTTTGGGGAGTACCCTCCCCCCGGTGAAAGCTACACGCGGAGAAACTTTCTCATTGGTTCTCCGCTGTCATGAAGGTTGACTGTTCAGGCATCATTTTCTGCTTCAGAGAGAGTTTTTAGTATACGTACACTATCAGCCTCGTTCAATGCTCAGCATGACAGTGCTCTGTCAGATTACCCGGCAGTCATAGCAAGTGTGATGCTACACAATCATCATTACGCGTGGCTAAATAAGGAACCGTCCTCTCTAAATTGTTCCTTTTGGCGGGCAGTTAAATGTATTTGCACCCCGCACGTTAACCATTTGGCCACCAAAAAGAACGTTCAATAAAATGTTCAATGTTTTGGACAATTGGGCCTTGTGTAGTGTTGATAATGATAATAACACGACTTGTGAGTTATGTCGGGCACGTAGTTTATTTTTACCCTCGTAGCATCATTAACATTTTCGCCTTTGCTGCGCTTGGGCGCAAATGCCTGATGCTACTCGGGCCACAAATAAACTATATGCCCTCCGGCTCTACAAGTCTGTTACTGTCCTATTATAACAAACGGTAAGCTATATCAGAAAATATTTGATACTGACATCGTATATTTTGGCTTACTAAGTTACCGCTTTTTGTCTGAAATGAAGTGCAGTCACGGTTCTGTGTTATAGGAGCAAGCACGTAAAATTCAAGAATGTCAACATAAAGAAGGCCTTTTGCTTTATTTTAACAATAAATATATGCTTTTAGACTTGCTTTGTGTTTTATGTTTTTGAAAAGCATACTTTAGGAAAAATTAGCATGACTTTTGTAAACAAGCCTAAAAGAAATAGGGCACTGCTAGTGGCATAACATGCAGAGAATTTGATGAAGGATGGGATTGGGAGAAGGGGGTAATTTTTACTTGCTCGATTATTTCTCGCGGACAGTTTTGCTGCGTGATTTTTTCCCCTGGGACGGGAGGGACCGTCCTTAACTATTTGTTTCTTCTGATGGTTTGATTTTTAGAGCGAGCTTGCTCAATTTTTTGGTATTTTGGGGGAGATTATTTACCCTCTTCCTCCATAAAATATCAAATCGGCTCCGTCCCTTAGCTATAAGAAAACAACCAAGAGTGGTGTATTTAAAAAGGGCAATGGAGTGTTTGATAAAGGCTAGTATGGCTAGCCGAAATATCGTTCTATAAAATTTAAAATTTAAAATCTACGTTGTATTGGCTATTCTTTGTCATTTATATTTGATAAAGGAACCGTTTTTACTGGCGGGGAAGGACCACTATAGGGGGGAGGAACGTTTATTTTATCCAGTTCATACACGCTTTTTTTTAAACTGTTTTGAACTGTTTTAGCTATACTTAACCTTTTAGATATCAGTGTATCTTATAGAATTGCCGTTTCTAAAGTAAAAGAACGCAGTTATGTTTGTAGTGTTATTATGAATTTTAGACATTATTTCAATATTTGTGTATATTGATCCGATAAACCGATAAAATACTGGAATTTGTCTCACCAAAACTTTAGCTTAGACTTGCTCTTTAATTTCATGGCCAAAAGCTAAGCTAAATCCTTCTACGAGCTTAAGTGGCTCATTGGAGCCAGCACATATCTCCGGTTTCTGTAGTGTTAAGCGGATGAGAGTCATTGACTCCCCCTGGACGGGACACTAATCCGTCGCAGATTAGTCCCCAGCAGAAGCTGGTACTCATTGTACCGACCCCGTAAGGATGGAGAGCTGAGTCAGCTTTGGCGGAAACTGAAGGTCACACAAATGTTCATCACCTGGGACCTTGTGGCTGGAAGGCAGAAACTGGCGGGCTTCAGTACCACTGCTGGCGCTAACCACGCGGCCGTTTCTTTAAATTTATAGTTTGCTCTCAGTTTTTGGGCAAATTAAATCTCAAATTGATTGTTCTATATAAAGTTGGTTCTTATTATAAAAAGCGTGTTTGCATGATTATGATCATTGGAGGAAAAATCTACAACAGGTGTTACCTTTTCTCGCAAGAAAACAATACTGTAAATAAATTAGCAAATACTGAAGAAAGACAAAAAACTTTGAAAAACTCTCAGATGCCCCGTGCAAGAAATTCATCACGTAACTGAGAGGTCTAGCGTTTATCCGCCGAGCCTTGCTAGTATTCTCAAAACTAGGAACTTATCCACGACGGGAGCAATGCCATCAAAAGGATTATAACGCCAGTCGACTGCAGTGTAAAACAATGGTGTAAGTAGCCCCAAGTTGACATATGTTTAGCCGTGGGGTCTGCCCCGCTCCAACGATGGGTCAACGCAAGTAATGTCTCCTCGCCACATCCCACAGCGAATCTTTTAACTTTCTCAACATGGACTTGGTTTGTAACCAGGTGGCGACATATGTATAATTTTTTTAAAAAACAAAAAAAACAAAAATGCTCTGGTTAAAAAGGCAATACAATTACAAAATTTAAAATTAAAAGCTCAAGATTCTTCGATGTTTCGACCGAAATCCGCCATCTTCCTCAAGGAGAGTGAAAATGGTTTAAAGTCATCGAGGCGACAACAAATAACACTGGACCACTTCATGTATGTATACGGTCAGAAGATATCCTTACACGCATTTTTGTTTAATAGGAGCCAGTATTATTTTCTCGGGGCCATTGTTCTTAACGTTTTCAGTTTTTGAACGAATAGCCGTATTTACTCATAAAGACGAATTATTCGTCTCGGACGAATTATTCTGCTGGCCTGGATAAAAACGGTACTCATCAAAATCCACTTTAGGTCGTCTATTTAGTGTGTCTTTTAAAGTGGGTCTGTTTAGTGCGTCTTCGTATTTATACAGACGAATAATTCGTCTTTCTGAGTAAATACGGCCAGTCTTATAATTGTCTTAACTTGTTCTTATTATCTACATATTGATAATCACAAATTCTTGTTATTGTTTACACATAGTTTTGTGAAGGTTACTTTATTGGAAGTGTTTGTCGGTTTTATGAAAGTAGGTTTTGTACAAGATTATTGCTTGGGCAAGTTACACTGCTTTACAGCGTTGCGCACATTATTAAATTTTTATGCTGTGCCTTTGTACGCTTGGTTTTTCTATATCAAAAACTTGCAATTTATTTGATTGATTGATTTGCATTTGCAAAATATATGTATTGACATAATTTGCTCTGGATATATAAGAAACATACAGCTGAAACCCAGCATCGATTGTTCTATTGTTGTTTTTGATTTCTGGATAAATTTGAATCTCGTTATTGTAAAAGGATGCGTGTATTCGGTTGAAGTACTAGGTGATAGTGGTCGAGTAATCTTCGTTGGTGTTTCAGAAAAAATTAACGTCAAACTAAAGATGGAATTCGCAACTCGTAACAGCTGACACCAAGTTTTCCTCCTCAAAACAAATAATTAATTTGAAGAAGAAACTTGTCAGAAAATCAACGCAGGATTAGAAAAATAGTTCAGTTCATCGCCGTAAGATATTTTAAAAAGTTGATGTTTCGAGCGTTAGTCGACCTTTGCGTCGGACTGAGTAATTGTAGAGTTGAAGTAAGATACTTTAGAAAGCTGATGTTTCAAGCGTCAGTGCTTCGTAAGCATTTCTTGTTGAGTTCAGTAGACATTATACGTTTGTTTAGGTTTTGACTACTGACTGCACGTCTCCAATTGCATTTAAATTCTGATTACTGAAATATATTTAATCTACTTTTTAGGTGATTTGCAATCCTTTTAAATGCAACGCAATAACATAAAATTCCATTTACATGAAATTTGTGGAACTTCTAGACTGGCTATTTTTACGTCGTATAGGTTTGGTAAAAAATACGCCTCGGAGCTTATATTCATTCAATCAACCTTTTCGCCGTTAAATTTTTCTGAGAGGGCAGGAGAGGTTAAGATTCATGGACATGGTGTACGCATTTACAGAAGGACTTCTCCGTTTTGTGTTGAAGTGAAACTGAATATTCGATTAGACACTACAGGCCGTGTTGCACGTGGTAATTTTTTCAGCAACTTGCAACGCAATCCCATTGAGAGTGTGATATCTCCCCATGCAACTGGCTACACAAAGAAAAATTGCGAAGCATGCAAGTTGCGCGGAAAAAGTTGAACAATCTTCTACTTTTTGCACGTTACTAAGCTAGTTGCAGCGTGTTAACGTGTACTGGGCAACCTGCTTCGCACGCCAATGTCGCAATCAAGGTAAAGAGCCAATCAAATCTAACCATGAACGTGACGACACGCGCGTTGGACTAATCCAAAATGGCGGAAGAAATTGACAAAAAGGACGGTAGTCGGTAAAAAGACAGAAAACAATAAAATAGTTTTGTTAATATGTCTGAAAGAGTGACCTTGTCTGTGGAGAAGGACAAATCAGGGACGCCAAAATGCAAACGAAGAGCTTTGCGAAAAGCCCCCCAGAGCAGGAAAATTATGAGATCCCGTGGAAGTCGTGCTTTGTTTTCAACTTCGAGAAACTGCCGATATATCTCGTTTTAACGGAGGTAACAAACGAAATTATTGCGAGTTGCGAAAAAAACTTGCCTCCCTTTGACATCTCAGCAACGTGTAATTTTTCGTTATCATCAGCCAGTTGCATTACAAGTTGCTGGTAAGATTATCTCGTGTAACATTAACAGGGCCTTAACTGATCGCGTCTTTTGTTTGGTCCAGGCAGTGAATCTTTGCCATACGGCTCTCGGTTTCCACTAATAGAGTAAAATTCGACCATCAATTTTGTCTCTCAACTTAAGTTGTTGTGCCAGTAACTTGCCCAGGCTCTGCTCGGGCCTATGATATGATATGATATGATATGATATGATATGATGTGACGTGACGTGACGTGATGTGATGTGACGTGACGTGACGTGACGTGATGTGATGTGATGTGATGTGATATGATCTGATGTGATGTGGTGTGAGGTGATATGATGTGATGTGATGTGATATGATGTGGTGTGATGTGATGTGATGTGACGTGACGTGACGTGATGTGATGTGATATGATGTGATGTGATGTGATATGATGTGATGTGATGTGATGTGATGTGATATGATGTGATGTGGTGTGATGTGATAAGATATGATGTGATGTGATGTGGTGTGGTGTGATGTGATGTGATATGATGTGATGTGATGTGATGTGATGTGACGTGACGTGACGTGACGTGATGTGATATGATGTGATGTGATGTGATGTGATATGATGTGATGTGATATGATGTGATGTGGTATGACGTGACGTGACGTGACGTGGTGTGATGTGATGTGATGTGATGTGATGTGATGTGATGTGATGTGATGTGATGTGATGTGA
>JAOBYJ020040580.1:0-11487 GCA_025403565.2 Palythoa heliodiscus
GGGGATTTGAGAACACTCGAGAAATGTAGAAAACACTCGCCTTCGGCTCGTGTTTTCTACATTTCCCTCGTGCTCTCAAATGCCCGTCGTGTTTTATCAGTCTAATACACGGCTTAGGCTTCTTTATTTGTTAATTAAATATTAAAGCAAGCAGAGTTATAGTGGCTGGACTCCCGAAATAACTATAATGAAGCTAATCTAGTCGGGTGCCCAAAACAAGAAAGTGGATCACAGAATCATTTTCATTTGGTATTAGCGAAATTTTTTAAAATTAAGTATTTAAAAGTAGTTGTAAACTTGGTTGTAGAATTAAATGATAGAATTTGTTCACATCTCGTCTTTCCATTACCCAGCTACAACGCGAGTTCTTTTAATGTTCGAAATTGTGATTATCCATAATAAACTTGGACATATTTGTCATCAAATGACTTGACCTGAGGCCACAACTAGAGGGCGACTGTGAAATACGGTGTATTTTAATATCGGAAAGTTTTTAGACCCCCTTTGAATTATGACTCCTGATGATTTTAGTACTTTGCAAGCATTTGCACTCTTTTAAAAATAATCTTAGTGAATAAAATGTCATCCATGTAAAGTATCTTTACAAGACAAACACGTCGATGAGTTGTAAACATTTTAATGCTTTCGTTATCACAAGATATTTGGATTTTTATGCAGCGGTTTGGTCGATTACAGTACGAGTCCCTTGAAAAATACTTTCGTTGTTAGTGTCCTAACATTTTTCATAAAATACAACAATATAAATTATAGGAAAACAACTAAATTCGAGACTAAGGTTCTTTGCTCCAGAACCTTTTGAGTATAAAGCCATTTTTATTACATAAAATCCGCCCACCGGATCTGAAAAACACAAATCAAATGACAAAGACATTCTCATGGCTAAGTAATATTTTCACTTTTGCAACAACTATATTTACAGAGCTCGTGCAGATCTTTGAAAACAAAATTCCAGACTTTCTTAACCCTTTAAGCCCCAAACACATCAAATGACGTGTTGGTAAATTCTCCCAGCTGAGCTCCATACTTTCTATATTAGCAGTTTGAGAGAATTTGGCTTTTCAACTGCCAGAGCTTATTCCGCTTGATTAATTCCTTATTTCTCATTACCAGTTATATAATTTTGTTTGAGTTATGCAAGGAGAAGCTAGATGTTGATAAAAGACCAGTTTCGCATCCTAGTTGCCGCTGATTTAAATGACTGCAGATACCTTTTGCTCAGTGTTAGCCTCAATATGAAGTTAAATGTTCCTAAATGCCAATGTAGTTTTACACTTTTTACAACTGCCTGTATTGTTGAAGGTGTGACCTCTCGCTCTCTCGCACTAATATTTTTGAATATTTAACAACAAAACGAGGCTAACACTGAGCAAAAGGAATCTGCAGTCATTCAAATCAGCGGCAACTAGGAACGCGAAACTTGGTCTATTGTCTGGGGCTGAAAGGGTTATGACATTTGCTCTACTTGACAGACTTTTTCAATACTTTCCCCAAAAAATTTTGCATTTTTGCAGACTTTTTCCAGATTTCCAAGCTCTGTGCAAATCCTGTATTTAATAAACCAAACAGAAACAAAGTCCCGGATGGTCTTGAAAGTGAAGTACGTCCTATGGAAAAGTCAACATGAAACTATGTATGACTGAAATTTTTTAGCTGGCAGGTAATAAGTGAGTGAAATAAGTTTGTTCAGTTCTGAATGATGACTACTTGTGAGGCAGCCATCGGCAGCTTCTCCGAGTTGCAGACTGCACTGAAAGAACATGAAAATACTTTTGATTTAAACCCAAAATACTGTTCCTTCTGCAACAAATATCTGGTTTGCCTTCTCCATGGTTTGCAAAGCAGCTTGTATTTCTTCTTCAGAGAAAGGATCATCCTTTCTAGAGCTTTTAACGGACTTTTTTACGTCTTCAAGCGGCAGAGATTGCTGGTGTACCGCTTCAAATGCTGCCAGCAGTGATTTCTTGAATTGACTCAGTCTGCGAACAAAAACAATGATACAATTAAGAGAAATCGCGCGCTCTGACCGGCTATTTCATCTTGAACAATTTGATCATAATCATAACGACAGGGTTCCCACTCTACCATGAAAAAAACATTCCCCGATCAAAGGCAATTTTCCGTAACACGCTGGACGTAGGTTTTTTTACTCGCACCTGGTGCAAAGCTATCTCCATCCAAGACAGCGTCTTTTGAGAGGTTTTACCACAAGAAAATGAATCCAGATGAGTGCAATTAATTTTCCAACTTATGTCTGACTTTTGAGCTCTTTTTCAAAATTCCCCGACCTTGAAAAAATTTCAGATTTCCTGATTGTTCAAGGTTAGTAGCTCGCTGAAATCTACTTATTTGCTATAAAATAAAAGATAGCTAAAAGTATTCCTTTCATTAGCTCATAAAACCAGCATTCCTCCCGTCTTTCTACAAATGTTTTTTTCCAATATACGGGTTACTGACCGTCGTAGGCAAGCCCCCGGTTGGCACGGCTAGCGGGAAATGATAGGATCTCGTAAACTTCCCTCCATGCAGATGAGTGACAAAGTGAATGCAAAGTGAGTTAAGATGATGACAATGATGATAATGAAGATAACAATGACGGTAATGATGATGCCAATAATGATGAAAATGATGTGATCTGATGATAACGATGACGATGCTGACAATGGTGATAATGATGATGACGACGATAACGATGACGACGATGATGACAAATATTGTGGTGATGATGACGATGATAATGACGATAATGATGACAATGACGATGATGATAATGATGGTGATGATAACGACAACAACAACATTGATAAAAAAGTATTATGAGACTTAATTTACTAAGATTATTATATGATGCAACAAGCAGAGCCCTGTAAATCTTACCTTTCCTCAGAAATGGTTCCAGTAGCTGGTGGTTCGCTGGTATCCATCGACTCTTCACCCTGACTGTCCTCTCCCTCACTACGCTTCGATGAACGCCGTTTCTTAAGCTTTTCAACAACATCTTGTGAAAATGAGATAAAATCTCGGAAGTTAGCAATACTCAACTCAAACGCTGTACTCCCTTTCTTCCATTTGTGTTGAGAGGACAGTGCAGCAGTTCACATTGTAAACATTAAACTTAACATTCAAAAACGTATATTAATTTCATTTAGTTATAGTTTACTTTAATCAACTTTTTATTTTATTTTACAATTTCCTTGTCTTATTTTTCTTCTTGAAGTTTAAGCTAAAAAATAATGTAATTTACAACGTTTACGTTTTAATAAATCTAGCCTGCCTAGACTAGCGCAGCTATTTGCAGGCTAGATTTAACAATAAAAATGTCAAGTGTATTCACTACAATGGAAATAAATGAAATGAAATATACAACGAAACGGTAGTCATTTTATCCGTCAATTTTTTTCTCAACCCGTCTGTTACCCCTATGGTCCGTTCAAATCTTAAAAATGTCGTTTCATTAATTTTTTTTTCACCTTAGGCCGTGAATGCGTAAATTAATAATCCTGGCTTGCATGCCTCATGAATTAAATCTCCATAAGACTCGCGCTTTGCGAGACTCTCGTACGACTCAACACGTTCAATGCGAGACATAGTAACAGGGTTGCTTGGAGGTAAACAAATGAGCGGGTTATATTAATATTTAAAGTTAGTTGGTGCAGGAAAAGTAAATGTGTTGAGCAAACAAAAGTGCGGAGATTGGGTGGGTTTAGCCCCCTTACCAAGTAAGGGAATTGTGTATGATAAAATAAATGCTATCAAGATTGGACAATATATGTGTGGGATAGATCACTTTAAAGGAGAAACTACCGTGATAACAAGCACACTTTATGAAAGATCTTGGACAAACACAAAACGTGTAGGAGGGAGGGAGAGGAGGAAAATGTACGTACCTTCCTGTTCCTCATCACTGTCAAACTCATAAGGATCGTATCCTTCTTCCCCTTCTTTCTTTTTCGGGGCCTTTGTTCTCTTGCTTTGTCTTCTCTTAGCCCTGAAATAACAACTCCGTTAGTTCTGACAAACACGGTAATGTTTATGGTCAGCTCTAATTTCCCCTACCACGTTACTCCACATTCGTCTTATTTCAAGTTTAACTACCTACTTGCCTAATACCTGGCTAATAATAATAATAATAATAATAATAATAACAATAACAATAACAATAACAATAACAATAACAATAACAATAATAATAATAATAATAATAATAATAATACCTGGCTTGCTAATCACCCTTTCTCGCAGTCATAGACTGAATTGCAAAGGATGCAACTCGGCAAGGTCGGATCGAAGGAGCTGTGCTGCCGGCTAGGCGCTCGGACCCAGATACGATCCATGCATGACTTACGAGCACAGCATCACAGCCAGATGGAATTAGCTGGGAGTCGATTTTGCTGAGGGAGGAAAACCGGAGAACTCCGAGAAAAACCCTCAGAGTCAGATTGAGATTGACAAATCTCAGCCCACGTGCGGAGACTAGGATTCGATCCCGGGTCCACAGAGGTGGGAGGCGCGAGAGTTACCACTCGGCCGTACTGACTCCCTTGCCTGTCTCAAGTTTGGATGCCCGATTCAAAATGCGAAATCCCCAATTAAAACACAAGTTTATTTCAGACATACTCTTCACTTTATTACTATGAAATCTTGAAATCTTCTATTGGGAAAAAATGTGAGTTATCTAATAGACCAGTTTCGCATTCCTAGTTGCCGCTGATTTAAATAATCAAAAATATTAGTGCCAGAGAGCGAGAAGTCACACCTTCAACAATACACGCAGTTGTAAGAAGTGTAAAACTACGTTGGCATTTAGAATATTTAACTTCATATTGAGGCTAACACTGTGCAAAAGGAATCTGCAGTCATTTAAATCAGCGGCAACTGGGAACGCGAAACTGGTCTATTGACATACACTAATAATATACATAACGAAATTACTCAATTATGATTGGCTAAAAGCAGTACTGTTGTTTGTAACAGGGTTGCCACACATCAGAATTAAAAAACTTCCCTGACTTTTCCCTGACCTTGAGCAAGATTGCACTGACCTTAAACTCGGCAATTTGCACAGAGAACATAACATGCTTCGCAAAATTTTCAGTTTTTTTGTTTAGACGTTCAATAGATTTAAAGGAAAACCTTATAATATCCAAAATGATATAAGTGTCCCTGAATTTTCCCTGACTTTGAGCAAAATTCAAAAAAATTCCCTGACCAAATGCAAAATCCACTGACTTTTCCCTGGCCTTGAAAAAAATTCGTTTTTCCCTGACTTTTCACTGACCGTGGCAACCGTTTTGTAACCACTGTGCAAACAAAAATTGATTCAGTGCAAAAATAGTTATTCAGTGCAATTACTCGCAGCATTGTCGCTTTTGATTGGCTTATGAACAACAGAGTTTAGTAAGAACCAATCAAAACTCACGCTTTGGATGACTGTGAGTTTGGTCCTTCGTCCTCTCCTTCAGTGCCACTGCCTTCAGAATCAGAACCATCTGCACGTTTTCGTTTCTTTTTTTCTTTTTTCTCAACCTGTAATTGAAACCTCCTTTTAGTGTGACTACAAAACAGCAAGTTTGCAATTTAAAGATTGTCTCCCTAAAACTAAATACTCTTGCAAAAAACTTTACTACTGAAGTTAAAAAGTACTACTGTTGTGAAGCATGTTTCAGTTGTTCAATATGGAGAACTTTTCAATTCATGAGCATTTCTTCCTGAGCCCGTTTCCGATCTTTTCACTCGTTGAAAGTTCTCGAGTTTTCTGCTGACAAGAAAATTTTTCCACAACAATTAAAAAGAGTGTTGTATTGAAGACCAGATAAATTCCCACCTTGTGAAAGTAAGCAAAAGATACCATCTCGATAGCAGCATCTGCATCATCCTGCAAATGAATTGAAAAGAGTTTAGTTTTTCATGCACAAAGGAAATTCCAAAGTTTCTGTCATGACCACAATGCAGTTGCAATCCATACTTACAGCAGTGAGGTTCTTGCTCATTCTTGCTTTCGCATGGGCAGTTGCCAAACGAATCATAGTCTCCAAGGTTCTTGCTGTAACAGGCATGGTCTGTACATGAACAAAACACGAAGTTACAACAAGCTTTTCCTTCATGAAATGGCGAGGTGTTTGGAGCAGCGGTAAGACCTCTGCTTTCCACCCACAAGGTCACAGGTTCAAAGCCCAGCTCCACTGAACGTTAAACATTTGTGTGACCTTTTCTGCCAAACTTGACAGATTTCTATTCTAATAAAGTTGGTAAAACGAGTACCAGCTTCTGCTGGGGGCTACCCTGCAACATATTAGTGTTCCGTCCAGGGGGAGTCAATGATTCTCATCCGGGCATAAGCACTGGCTCCATTGGGCCATTTAGGCTTGCAAAATAAATTTAGCTCGCCCTCGTGAAAATGAAGATGTACAACACCAAGTGGTGCTTTTTGGTTTGGGTTAAAATTCACTCTTGCCAGGCATTGCTCACTCAAATGCAGAATGAGAGTAAAAAGGCATAAACTTATTCCCTGGTCATGGAGGCGGCGTGGCTCAGTGGTCAGGGCGTCCAATTTGAATGCGGTTGACCCGGGTTCAAATCCCGCTCTGACCATTGGTTGGATTTGTCTTCGGGAATCCCTAGAGTCAAATCCACCACGTCTTGTAAATAGCCAACTGGTCTGCCTCCTGCCAGTTGGGGTTCTTAACTGTGTCATGTGTGTGTATGCTCGAAGACATTAGCTCTACAGCTACTCTTAAATTCGAGCTTAAATAAAATTATTTGTTTTGTTGTTGTTTGTTGGGAATCGCTTGTCTCATCAGAGAATAAAGAATTAGCTATTACTTGTATTTTGTCTTCTTGTAATTGAAAAATTCCACATCCAAATTCCGCCACGGCGGCGTGGTTGGCGCAGTGGTCAGATCTCTGCCTTCCAACCACAAGGTTCCGGGTTCAAATCCCGGATCTGCCGAGTGTTGAACATTTGTGTGACCTTCTTTTCTGCCAAAGTTGACT
The DNA here is from genome assembly GCA_025403565.2 of Palythoa heliodiscus. Lineage (NCBI taxonomy): Eukaryota > Metazoa > Cnidaria > Anthozoa > Zoantharia > Sphenopidae > Palythoa > Palythoa heliodiscus. The sequence goes on from JAOBYJ020040580.1 coordinate 7,012, forward strand.
CAGCTTTCCATCCTTTCGGGGTCGGTAAAATGAGTACCAGCTTCTGCTGGGGGCTAACCTACGATGGATTAGTGTCCCGTCCAGGGGGAGTCAATGACTCTCATCCACTTAACACTACAGAAACCGGAGATAGATGCCGGCTCCAATGAGCCTCTTGGCTCGGAAAAGATTTCGTTTACGAACCTCGATATTCAGTACTTGTGAAAATGAGAAAACCAGGACAGATCTTTTTGTTCTGTTATGATGATTTATTTACATTCTTACTGTTCTACAATACCTTTGCCTTATCATTTCCAAGATTTTCTTGATCTCTTAAAGATGCATAGCTCCTTGATATCTTGTCAGCAGCGTCTTTTGTCAACTGAGGCTGATGAGATTTTACAGGCACAATCAATATCAGTAAGTGCTTCTATAAATCACCAGTATTGTAACGTCTATAGCACTGAGCCAACAGGAGTGGGAGGACATTAATATTTTAAATGTGGGGAGGGGAGACTTGCTAATCTTTTTAAACCAAGCAAAATTGGCAGCTACCCCAAATCACCTTTTAGTTTTGTTATTGCAGCATAAAAGGAAGCAGAATATTTGTCAAAATTGTGGTTCTCAATGTCGCAAAGGTTTGTTGTTTGATGTTTTCTCTCCAGTTAAAACTGAAAACAAACGAATTATTGCCTTGAATGCAAAGTATGCCTTCAAACATTCCTCTTAACGCATTAAATTTTCCAAATCACATATGATGTAATTTTAGTCTTAGTTTTAGATTTGCTGCCATTGGGTTGCATTATAGACCTTATTACTAAATGGCAGCAATTTTAATGTTCTTTTTTTCTTTATTCAAATTAACCTCACTAGCCTCGTTTTGAGTTACATATTCTTTTTAAAGTTTAACTCAAGAGCGAGGCTAGCGAGGCTAATTTGAATGTAGACAAAAGAATATTGAAATCGCCGCCACTTAGCAATAAGGTTTATAGTATTTAGCTAAGTCACCAGGAACACTTTCCTATCAAAACCAAGTTACTTGTACTGTTCCAAGAAGTCACTGGGCTCTACAACAGTGAAACATCTACTTGCGCATCCCGCATCTATACTGCATATTTCTTTCAAAAGACGCAAAAATCAACTGAATAACGCATCTCTTCAGATGCAGTGATGTATTTTTGAAAAGCACCTCATCCGAGTCAAGTTCATTACTATGATAATGAACGGAGTTTAAAAACACATTTAACTGGTAACTTGACTGGAAAGTGGGATGCAACTGGACTTGCTTATTTCTCATAATACTCAGTTTTTAAAGGTCTTTCGAGTCTTGGAACTCACTGACTTAAAATCGTAGGTGGGACACTGCTACACTACTGGACATCAACCTTAATAGCACAGCCCGACTGAACGCTTAAGCTTTAAGACTGGGGAAGGTAGAGCTGGAATTGATAAGACAATGAGAACTCTTTCCGAAGTTCGGCGGCATTGCATATAGTAATTACCTTTAGGCCCTTGGCGACATGGATGTACTTCTTCATAAATGCCATTGATACAAACTTTTCCCTGAAAATAGTTTTCAAGTATAAAAAGATTGTAAAAACCTCAATATTGTCGGTGCTTTACAAGCATACTCAAACTTTGTTCTTAAAGCGCGATTTTATCTAAATCTGGTATGTTAAAAATACAGTCAGTGCTTAAAAATATCTTGAAAAGAAACAGAAAAACTAACATAAACTGTTATTGACCCTCTTTAGTGGTGAAATATTGAAGATAAACAAAACCCACTAAAGTGACACTCCCCAAGAAATATGGCTTCATAACTCAGTTGGCAAAGCACTGCCTTAATTTCACAGAAGTCATAGGTTTGAACCCTGTTGAATTCCGGCCAATTTTGTTCAAGCTTTTGTTATACGATTTTTTAGTTATACACACACTGTTAATACTGTACCATACATGAGATCACTTGCTATGTTACTCATACTTTTTGTCTTTTTGTTTTCCATGAAGAAGTGCATCATGTTTCTCATAAACTGGAGTTTCTTCCTCTTCTTGCTCTAACTCGGGATCGCGTGTTGCTAAAGTCTCTGATGTGTCTCCAAAGGGCATTGCTACAGTTGGATTTAACAATTTGTCAATATTAAACTATACAATCAGTCGAAGTATACCTAAAAACCTGGGCAATTACATATGCTTTATCTGTCAATTTTACAGTGTATCAGAGCAGGTGTGGGTAACTTGTTAAATTGATAAGTTTACCTGTCCATTGTGTGATTTATCCTACAAAATGTGCTATGAAAGGGCATATTAGCATTGCTCCACATGTACGTTACCTACTGCACAAGGAACTTGATTTCAAGAGTTGAACCTCTCTGAACTTTTGAATCGAGAGTTGTTTGTGACATCTGTGCAGGACACATATTGTTAATTTGTTATGTTTTCAAAATCCAATAAAACTGATATTTACTGAATAAACTATTGGTGTCAGTGAATGGAGTAATGTAGTATTTAGTATAAAAGAAGGTGCATGTAGTCTGTGTCTATCTGGTTCCAAGCATTTTGAAAATTATTGATAGTGTGGTACAAAATAATTTTACTAGCTCACCTTCCCCCTCTTGTTCTCCAGGTTTTCTGTATCTATGCATTCGCAAGACATGTTCTGAGATTTGACGATCATGATCTGGGTCCATCTGTACCCACAACAGAAAAAAGGAATAATGCAAATTACTTTCAGAAGAAAGTCAAGAAACAAAAGCTTTTAATGCTAAACTACTTTCTTTTTGCATCCGAATCAAAATTAGGTCAGTAATAGTTTCATACAAAACTTTTACACACTGACAATATTTCTACTGCATGTGTTACATGTTCTTGTTTTGAAAATTATATGCTTGACTGATAGAACATTGCATATCGCTCTTCTGTGGAGTCAGGTTGGCAACATGTTCATCATTCACACCTCCCACCTCTAAGACCTAATGGCGGCGCAGTTAACGCAGTGGTATGTTCTCTGCCTTCAAACCACATACCAAGTGTTGAAAATTTGTGTGACCTTCTTTTCCGCCAAAGTTGACTCAGCTTTCCATCCTTACGGGGTCGGTAAAATGAGTACCAGCTTCTGCGATGGATTAGTGTCCCGTCCAGGGGGAGTCAATGACTTTCATCCACTTACCACTACAGAAACTGGAGATAAGCGCTGACTCCAATGGGCCACTTAGACTCGTAAAAGGATTTAGCTTTAGCTTAACCTCAACGACCTGGGACCGAGCCCTGGGCTCCACTGAGATTTATCAGTCTCAATCTGACTCCGAGGAGGTTTTCTCTGGTTATCCGGCTTTCCTTCCTCTGTAAAGTCGATTTGACCCGTCGAGCGATTAAACATTAACCTCTGGCTGGGAAGAATGGGCCACCACTTCCTTTGCAATTTGACGTTAAATAAAATATTTATTTATTTCCTTATTTATTTTCAAATTTAAGGCATCCATATATCTGGAGATTTAGTTTAGTAGGATCCAAAAGCTGTTGTTTATTTTTTTGCTGGAAGTCAAGTTGAAAAAATCGTGACTTTTTCCGGACAACTGCTCTACATCCAAGATTTTTCCATATTTTCCAGAAACTTTTTTGATAAGGTGATCATGCAAAACCAAGTACTGCGTTTTTAACACCAGATAAAGTTACTGTTAAAGTTAACGATGATAGTCACTAACCTGATCCAAAACAATGAAGAGCAAGTCAAAACGTGACAGCAGTGAATCCTGCATCCCAATGTTATCCATGGGGTTCTTATATTGGTCATACTGGAATTACATTTTGAGAAACAAAAAATGATAAATATTCTGTAAGCAGAGCTTGTCGTTTAAAATGTTGATGGGTGGAAAAACGCTTACCTTAAAAGATCTAGGAGAGCAATTTTATTTGCCTCAATTTGGATATATGGGTTGAATAATCACTACTGCTATTGTATAATTAATGATATTCGAGTAACTTTATTGTTAAACTTCTTATCTCAATACAAGTATAATAACGTCGCTCAGAAGTGTAACACTATCGCGTTCAAAATGTCCTGTACATTTCCAGATGCGAGGATGATGACAGAACATTTGTTTTTCAATCAATCAATCTTTATTGTTATAAACTTACATATAGAAAACAATCGAACTGGCTGCAAATAGCAAAGCTAGTCATGGCAGCCAGTGTGTGAACGCTAACTATATTACACTAACTATATTACGCTAACTATATTACACTAACTATATTACGCTAACTATATTACACTAACGAAATTACGCTAACTATATTACAGTAACTATATTACGCTAACTATATTACACTAACTATATTACGCTAACTATATTACACTAACTATATTACGCTAACTATATTACACTAACGAAATTACGCTAACTATATTACAGTAACTATATTACGCTAACTATATTACACTAACTATATTACGCTAACTATATTACACTAACTATATTACGCTAACTATATTACACTAAC
>JAOBYJ020040689.1:0-11486 GCA_025403565.2 Palythoa heliodiscus
ATGGGATTTTCAGTATTTCTTCAAGCAACTATTTTCTCAGCAAGAAGAGTAAACAATGGTAAAAACTTGATACAAAATTCCCTGACTTTTCATTGACTTGACAAAAATATTCCCGGACTTTCCCCTGACCTTAAAGAAAAATCGTTTTTCACTGACTTTTTTTCCCTGACCCGTGGCCGGGACCCTGAATATTGTGGACGGCAAAAATACAACGTAAATAACGTGAATAACACTGCAAAAAAAATTGGAGGTGTTCGAGATTTGTATGAATAATTAATTAAAACTTTTTCCCCATCAGTTTTCATTACACACTCACTAAAATCCTTAAACAGCTACAACCATACCTCAAAGTAGTGAAACGCTTTACTGATCCGAGCTTTCAAAAGATGTACGACCTCCGAATCAAGCTGTCCCGCGTCAAGCTAATTTATCAATGAAAACATTAATTTAGAAGATAAAACAGAAGAAACCGTTTTGGTTCAGCAGACTAAGGACGGAACGCACCTGATTAACTCTCAAAACACGTTGATCAACTTCTGTGTCAGTTTCGTCCGCCATCTTGCCCTGCTCGTGCTTATGCCATTCAGACCACAGGCAGCCCAGAAACAAAATCAGTGTGAACGTACTATCGGCTTCCAAACGCAGAATTTGTATTGCATGGGAATCAATAGGGAAGTAAAATATATTGTCAGAATATCGTTTCACGTTTTCGAAATCTCTGATAAATCTGGTCCACAACGAGGACAGTATATTTCACGGTTCTTTATTGCGAGAACAATCATTCACAATCATACCTAAGTTACAATTCTTATGAGTATTTTATATGCTCTCTAAATCAAGGCGTTTACTTACAAATATGCGGAATACAATACAAGATTACGATAGTTTCTTAGTTCGTCTAGCTACGTACATTGTGTGGGTTTTCCCCCTACGTAAAGCCAAGCCTTACAACAGGGTGATAAAGAGGGGTATCGGACAAAAATGAAACCCGTATTTGTCAACCGGTGAGTGTCACAGACGGAAAATAAAGAACTGATCGAGTTTCAGTTATTCAGCTTCGCGATCTCTTTCAGTGCTTTGTATTTAGAGGTGTTATTAGTCCAAATGCTAGTTTCTTCTTCATTAGCATCGTCAAAAATTACGTCATCTTACTTTGTAACGGCGTCGAAACAGAGCAGATAGAAACGTCACTTCCGGAGCCTTTTTCTAAAATGTTGTAGGTGATAAACGAATTCAAAACAAGGCTTCCGCAGCTACAGGTAACGGGAATAAAGGAAGTGGGTTGTGTAAACAATGGCTGAAACTTGCATTGTATCGGGATGTAATAATCAGATAGATGAAGAAAACGGAGTGGGTTTATATTCAGTACCGTACAATAATGACGAACGACCGGAGGCCAGGAAAAGACGAAAGCGATGGATTGATTTCATTGAGGTTCATCGCGATCCCGATCGGAAGTGGCCTCCAAGTGCATATGCCGTACTTTGCTCGGACCATTTCCTACCAGAAGATTTTTCACGGTTGTTTTGCTTCTGGGATGGTCAGAGCAGAAGACAGCTGCCAAGGCTAAGAAGGGATAGACTTGGAATCGAAGTTTTTCCAACTGTTGTCCAGCCCATAAAAAGACGCCCAATGAAATCGCCAACTACTCCTTCCGAAGAGAAAGAGGTAAAAATACTTTATTTGTATATTTTTTCGTTTTAAAAGCAACCATTTTCAAAATAACTGTAAATTACGTATACCTTTGATACATTTTCCTGATTACATTTCCTGAAAAAGATTTTGAAAACATTGCACTTGAGTTCACGGACAGTGCGAATACACAAGAAGGGTCGAAGGTTTGGCTTTGTTCATGCAAGCGACAATTTCTTGTATAGAAAAGGCCAAGAAAACTCAAAAATCATCAACTGTTTTTGAAATCAGTCAGTAGCGTATAATATTTTGAAACACTTGCACGTGTGATAAAGTACAGAAAAGCTCCTTAATTTTAAGCAATGGTTCTGTGAGATCGATATAATGATAAACATGATGTGTATTTTTTGTTACTTTTATATTTTGTTGATTTAAATATAGTTCAAAACAGTGGAAAACAAAATGGTAGCTTGAACAAATTGTATAGACTCTGGGTGTGAGCTGACAGCGCCAAACTGAATAAACACTTTCAAGAACTAAACCTAATCTTTTTGTTGAGAAGTGCACAATCGAGCAAAAGTTATAAAGGGAGATATTTTTCTTGAGTCGAAACACTATCGATTTTGTTTTGCGTAGTTGGATCAGTTTTGAAATGTTTTATTCTATTTCGTTTTCCAGTATGCATGGATTGTTTGAATCTTTGGAAAGGGCCACTATAAGTGCAAATGTTCAGTGAAAAAATTTATGAAGCCACAATTCACGAGTCAATATTTACAATGTATCAACTTTTATTTACAAATGCGCAAGTTTCATTTCTTCAATATGACTTGCATTGGTACCTCAGCCGCGTGTCAGCTGAGTCTTGGGAAGTGGAAGAGAAAAAACAACTCGTAACAGAAGAAGGAAAATAATACAAACGTTTTATAAACAGAACCGTTATCTTCACCAGAACTGTGGCTTTACGGTGGCTTTGCGTGGCATTGCGTAGCTAATGGTAACAAGGAAAAAATTTCCGTGAACTTGGCAACAATGACCATATAAATAACAACAACATTTGTCATGTCATTTCAAATTGTTAATTTCAGAAATACTAATACTAACTAAATGTAATACCAACAAACGCGACTTAGTTGGAGACAATTAACTTGATAGCTCTACGATCCTTTTTTGATTTTTAGACTACGTGTGATGCAGCTGCGTAGAATAGTGGCAATAAAGCCTACAATGCAAATGTTGAATAAAGACTTTGAAATTGTTGTATAATTTGAAAGACGTCGCGATTAGTGGCCTTTTCTCATTGTGCTTGAATGCGCTCTCATGTAAATTAAGAGTAAATTACAATATTCCCGATAATTGTAGCTGTTCATCCTTTGTGTTTCTGGTTGCATCTGTAGAGTAACACATGACGTGAATACATTATTATCCCAAGCGGAAAGGATTCTGCTAATGATTAGGGTAAAATCAAGAAACATTGAATTCACCCTATAGGCTTGATACTTGTTCAAAAAGTTTTTGGAAACGCCGAGCAATTTTGTTCAACTTTCTTAACGTGCTACAAATCGTGATTTTATCTTCCTTTGTAATTATGAACAAACTTATTAATGTAGTCAGATATAGCTCATGCATGAGTAATTATCTCACATCTTTTGATGCTTTTGTAAAATACCTTAAATAAGCATATGAACAAATCATTTTGGAGACAAATGCTATGCAGTAAAAAAAATTGATTAAAGCTTTAATAGATAGCTCCAGCGAGACAGTCAGCAGTCGTTTGCAGCTATGTGAAAAACTGAACATTTTTTGTCGATAACTTTTGATGGCTATAGCCTTTCAATTCTAGCTCTCCAGGCACAAATATTAAACATTGTCGAGAAATTAAGCCGCTAAGAAGTTTTGTACACATTGGATGTAAGCGCACGCATTCCAATCAAGTAATAAAGGTGTTTGTTCTTCAATTCAGATGCTTCATGTTGCATCTTGTTGTTGCATAAAGTTCATAAAACTGTCAAAACTTTCCCAATGTTTGACATATACTGGCTTAGTTTTGGACAAGATCTCTCTCGAGACAAACAGCTTGATTATTCTCAGCTAAATCCATTAGGAAGCTACTGAAACCCCCTCTTTGACGGAACACAATAGAATAATGTACAAACATTACACAATGACTTTATGCAGACAAGACACGGCTTGTCCAATGATATCGCTTGCCTCAGCGTCCCCTTGTCTAGCAATTGGTATTTTAAATTTTGTGGATGACAAGAAACTCTTCTGGACAGAGGTGAAAAGAAACCGTAGAAACTCTTTGAAAAGAATGGATGATAAATATTCAGACCTAGATCTGAAAGATAGTAACGACATTAAGCTGTTGGAACATTCTGACGATGAAAAGGAAGTCGATGTAGGATATCACTCGTTGGGAAGGAATATCAAGGTAATTTAAAAAGAAAGCACTTAACCTCTTATCTGTCGGTATTCTTGGTTACTGCAGGAGCAAAAGGAGTAAAGAACTATTTCCAATTTATTTTTTGTTGTAATCTTTCCTAGCGACTGCAAAAATTTGTGTTTTTTATTCTGACATTAAACTGAGACTGATGCTCTTTTTTTTATCATCTTTTTATATAATTAAGAACACGATAATTTGATGCAGCCTGATCATCTAGTGCAACTTATAGTTACTGTTTTTCTAAAACTTTTGTTGTAACGTGGAACAGAGTTTTAAAACTGTTTACTTATTTGCTTAACAAAATGTTTCTAAGTTTGTTGTCAGTTGTAGTTCAGACCTAAGTCGAATAACCACCAAACGCCTAAGTAACTTCATCTGCATGGGGAAGGCAGTACGTTGTTTCCCGCAACTCAACAACAAAGATTTCGTTGTATGCATGATAAGTCAGTGAGTTTTGCATACATTGCCAACAAGCTAATGGATGAGAAGTTTGTTCTACTTCATCTGATCTTTAAAACTGCAGTAGTAAGTTCACATTTCTGAGTCATCTGAATCATTACATAAAATCTTATAGTTTGTATTGTGTAATGTTCTTTAAGTTTTGTTGTTTCAGTCTGGATCGGTACCGTGTGATGTAATCATAAAGATTACAAGGATTTTGTATCTTGTTTTTTCCAGTTTCAATTTTCACATATCTTTCAAAATTCAATGATACGTTTGTCGATAAGCTTTTTATCCATATTTTCAACTCCCCTCGAGCAGTTGCGCCGTATTTATTCCCAACATCAAACTAAACTGCTTCTGACAGAATTTCAACTCCCCCTGGATTAATCTCAATTTTAACTTCAATAACTATCAGCTATCGCCAGTAACGGTATGTTTAAATTCAAATCAAGCATTTGACTTTCAGAAAGGAGTTTATTGTATTATGATCTATTATGTAAGGCTCCATTATGAATTTCACATTGCGAATGCCGGCAAGCTAAGTACACCCTCAGTTCTCGGTTTGACCAAATCAACCAGAATTATAAAGGAGTGGTCACTGCGACTCGCACAGATCATATCTTTGTGTACAAAAGTTTTATTTGAGAGCTGCTGCTAAGTCCTTACGCAAACACTCTACAGTTATTAGCTTTGCCACGCGTCCGAATGCAATGATACAAAAGCCTACTAGGTCACGTCGCATTCTGAGATCACGTGATAGAAAAAGCGAAACTGTACATATCGTGTCATATGTGTACATACATGTGCATCCTTTTACAAGGAATTTTCGCGATACCAAAGTTTTGCGGTTCTTCATAATGAAAATCATTCCGATAACATCAAATGTTCTCAATTTTATTTAACTTGTAGATTCCTTTACACTTACGTTTTGCGATTAATATATGAATAAGCAACAAGCCAATTTTCAAATTTGTTAACACTTCCTTTTTTAAACAAAAAAAAACTCCATACGAACAGGAGAATACCTGTGTCCAGTTTCAACCTAACAAATTTAAAATGCATGGAAAATCCAGTCACGAATTAACAAGAGAAATACTGCATCAAAATTGTTTCAAAGAAGATAAAACTGCCCTGGAGTTTGTGATGAAAATCATCAACAGTTCGAACAAAGGTTAGGAAGTTTGGTGTTTTGATCAGATCTACTCTTTGTTTGAAAAACAATGTTTGTAATCATGGTCTTAAAACCTAACCATCGACAATTCCCAGGAGATCAATCCTGTAAAGAGGTTACATACAAAAACGCAGAAATAATAAGGGCTCAAAGTTGTGCAGTTGTTTGAAATACGCAGAAGTACGAAGTTTCAATCGATATCAAGCTTCATTGTTTGCGCGTTTCCTTTTATCACAATAATGGTGAAAAATGAACTTAAGGTATCGAAGATATCTTGACTTGCATTCGACTGATGAGTTATTGTACCGGCGGAGTACGTTGTATTTTCCCGTAGGATAGATTGGTTTTTTGGGGGCCAGTGAAAACCTATCAGTTCAGACGCAATAAAATTACAAAGATACATTAGATTTAGGTGAAGCAGAGAATTACATCAAAGTTTATCTATCCTTCTAGCGGCACATAATGTTCAGCGTTTCGCCACTTTGCCCTCTGAGCTGCACTCATCCCACGTCTTCCATTCACCCCTCGTTCTCTCTTTCTTTTTAGTCCTTCTCCATGTTGTTTAAATTGCATGTTTTCCTTTTTTCTCTTTTCTTTCTGGGCCCACTTCATTACAGCAAAGCGGAGAGTTTTGCTTATAATTTGCTTTGATAAGGCATTTTGAAAACGAATGTTTTGTCAAAACACAAAAAATGATAACTTTGTGGCATTCGCAAAGTTTGACTTTTTTTAAACTGTCTATACATCTACCGTTTAGTCATAGAATGGAATTTCTCAAATAAACAAAATCTTTAGTCATATTTACGTTTCTTACATGAACCACAGTAGACTAGTTTGAAGAACCCTTCGTGAAAGCTTGATCGAAATTATATTTTCATTTTACTTTTTATTTATATTTTATAAGATACTGTATTTAAAAAATTGCAATTTGAAAAGTTTAGCAACAATTGTATTATAAACGCAATATCGAGCAAATTTTTGAAAGAAACCGGTATGACAACTGAGCTGGTTTAATGTATATATCCTCGTGCAAAAACAGTATTCAGAGAGAGGTTTTTGTCTTTGAGTTTCTTTCGTCCCTGAAGGCCAAACATTTTTATTCGGGACGCCACGCTGTTCCTGATCAGCCGACAAGCAAAAGATCTTGAACAAACATTGAAATCCTTCAATGTTTGTACTTAGTTCAGAATGAATGGCAGGCTCATTAATCAAACCTGGGAGGCGACGCTGTAACTATAGAGATAATTTACGTGTTCAGGAAAAAGGAGTGATTCGAGGAAGAGATCGAGAGAACGATTTATACTCTTCGTTTGACTTTGAAGGAACCCCACAGTCTTTGTCAGTTGGCCATTTCTTGTCCCGTGAAAGCGTAAGGACAAATACATTCCGGTAAGGTGAAAAGGAATTTCGTTTTTGGTTAAATTCTCATTTTTCTTCATTATTATTAAATTTTTTTATTAATTAATGCTTACCCGATTTCATAAAGGCTTTCAACAGTCATTCAATAGATTGGATGGTACCAATTCATTTAGCAAAAGGATTGTTCCTATAATAATTGTTAACTCTTTTCGAACTTGTCGAAAACAAGGTTTTAAACAACGCCAAAAATAATAAATTGGAAATTTTACTTTCAAACACGTTGAAGTTTAGAGTTCAAGAAATTTGGTGCATTTTCAATTATTTTCTCAACAACTTTTCAAGATTTACATGCCTCATTAGATTGTTCTAATTTCTGATCTGAATAAAATGCTGGTTGTAACTTTGTAAAATAATATACACACAGACACATGCATCCACATATACCTATATATATTTTCATATTGCCGGTTCAGTGCTGTGCTGAGAATTAGTGTCAATCCGGCTTAAGCGTGCATGAAAATACTAATTTTTTTACTAGGCTCTGCGCGCATTCAACACATCTATTTTAAAACCTCACAGTCATTGTTAAAAATTTTCTGTAATGAGCATAGCTTGTTCATACAGGTGTCGCATTTTTAAAATTGTGGCTCGCCCATATTTTGTGCATTAGTTCTAATAAGTTAATGTTAAATGAAGCTGTTGCAACGTATGTGATATCGGAGCGGATCCTGCCGTTACACTTACAGTAATAATCCTTTACTGACACTGTAAATTTGCATAAGACAACACATCTGATTTGAATGTCAACTCTTTCCCATCCGAGACAATTCCGCCGCTTCGCATCCCTTATCCTGACACACAACCTTAAAAGTTTTACCTTCACTGAACAGAAGTCACTCACTTCGATCCATTTTGTCTAAAACCTCCATGACTGTTTAAGGTTGAAAGAAACAAAAGTCTCATAGTGATATTGCTTCGGGGAGCATTTGATACTGTTAAACATACACGCTCTCTTTTCACTCCTGCAAAATAATAAATTGCTTTTTAGCGGTTAATAGCCTAATAGGTTAATAGTCAGTAATACTAATAGGACAAATTTTGCAAGTTCTCGAAACTTCAAATGTTCTCCCTCAGTTGGAAGGTGTTCAGTTAATTGCCCACGCGGGAACATTTTTAAATGGTAAAAGTTATTTCTGTCTTTCTCGATAAAAACAAAAACTTTTAATGAACAGATAATTGAAAAATTTATCTTAGCACAGTTGATATTTGTCATTACTCTGTGCATTGTTTTTGTAAATTTTGATCTAATTTACATGCATTGTGGAGTTCAGGATACAGCTTTTCTCTTGCATTTATAACTGAGTTGTTTTTAATTCGTTCAGTTTCGTCACCTGTGTCGTTGTAGAGATTAAGGAATGCGCTATTCTGCGATATTTTTGTTGATATTAAGAAGATATTTACATTTTACGATAGAACTGATAAATACGCGAATGCACGATTCCCCATTCGTCTACAATATGCTAAGCTCAAAAGCCCAAAAAAGAAAAGGGTAAGTTCGTTCAGTTTTTAATTTAAACTTGTCCGTCTGCGATCAAGAACTAGGCCGAAAGTTTTAATTTGTGAAAGACGTTTTTGTTAAGTTTGACGGAACTGCAAAGCAGATTAGACTACAACAAAAGGACTGTTTTATCCACTGTTTGTTTTGTTCCAGCACTTGTCGCAACAATTACTTGCCTCACTCTAGCGTCTTGTTGCCGGGGCAATTGGTTAAAGCAATTAGCGTCGCGTCGGTTGGGGAAACAGGATAAGAGAAAAGAGCTTGGGAACTGAGGGAGAAATTTGCGTTTCTAGCCCAGATAGTTTATGTTTCATCAGCCAATTGTCTGCTGATTCTACTGAGGAATCAACTGATGAATTATAGAAAACCTCCAGTTTTCTGAAACTCGGGCGATATTTCAAATCTTGCGTGTCTGCACGGTAGCACCGCACGTTTGAGTCGTGAAAGATCTGGGTCAGAGTTGAGGTGGTCGTACTTCAATTGACTAGATTGGAGCAAAGATTTTGGGCACGAACTTTATTTTTTTCCGATTCAAAATGAGTTTTCTCGACAAAGGCAGTCCCATGTATTCAGGAAATCTGACTGAACCGGGACTGAGCTCCGTAATAAGGGTTAGAATTTTTTCTTTAACCTTGTGTCAGTGTTAGCATCATAAGCCTTGCCGTCAAGATGGTGACCCGACCTCAGCTAATTCTAACTGAAAACACTTTTATTTTACAGAGACTGGAAGATCAACATCTTAACGGGGATCGACAGTCTGGAAGAAGCCCTGGAACGGTACCTGGAAAGATCCGCGACATAGTGACCAAATCTATTCCACCTGGAGACCCAACAATGGCGTCCACTTCTCCTCTTGGAGATGAAAATCGAATGTTAAATTCTGAAATTAATCGATTGGAAGATTTACTAGCTGCTACAAGGGCAGAAAGAGATGAAATTGGCTCGAAATACATGGCTGTCAGCGAGCGGGTAAGTTTGTTTGGGAGAATTTTATTTTTTGTATGATCAGTGACTTAAAATTTCTGTGTTCAGCGTGCGTTGGGTTTCGACTTCAACTGCAGATGGTGTTTTCAGCTCGAATCACGAAATCCGGCTAATTACAGGGATGCATATTTTTTGCGTTTTCATAATTTTTTTGTTTGTTTTGTTGTCTTTAGTTAAGAAATATACGGCGACCATGTTGCTGGTAATTCTTTAAGACAAAGTTCGCAAAGTGACAATTAATTATATCTGGAATAAAAAAATTCGAAGATTGGCTTTATCGCTTGTTTAATGTGACAGAGAGTGATTTTTTCACGGTCATTTTCTTAGAAAGACGCTATATTCTTTATGAAAAAGTTGACGTTTAGGTAAACATGTAAACTCGTGTGGAGTCCAAGTTATAATCAAACACTGAAAGAGAGGTCGAATTATCAAATTGCATTTCGAAATATCGTTTGAAGGTTTCCTGGTAATGCAAGTTAATGCGATTTTTGCAGAGTCCCCCTGAATGAGTAAATATTTATTTGTTATGTATACATGTATTACGCGTCCCGTGGAGTTGTGGATAATTTGTCATTTCACGGTCACGGGTTTATGAACTGTTTCGGCCATGTTTCTGAACAGAAGACTAAGATATATCTGTATCTAGATCTGTGGATCAGAAAATTGTTAAATGTAGATATAAACATGCAATAACAAAATAAAAACAACAGGAAAACGTTGTAGAAAAAGTCTACTTAAGAGAAACTGTAATATTCTACTCATATGTGTTACAGTTAAAAGGCCGTCTCGTTATAATTGGATTTTTTAAAATAGGCTGTGATTACTTTTGTTGGGGATTATTCAACGTGAAAGTTTTGTCCGATTCAAATATAGAATGCATGTACTTTAATAGTTTTCACACTGACGTTTCAGTTTTAATGTTTTACAAGGGTGTCTATAAAACTAAGACCTACAAAAACTAAGACCCCCAAAATTTCAAAACTAATACCCTGGAACATTAACTACTAGGACCTCCCAATTTTTAACTTTGGCAAACAAAAAATTGTTGCATGCAACTTCACTTTCATATCCTGACATATCTGAACCCTGGCAGTTTTCGTTGGATCATTTTACAGCCATATTTGACAGAGTAGCCGGGCACCAACTGTCTCCAGCCCAGTCTGTTGTATTTTTTTATGCACGGTTAGATGAAGGTATTTTCTGTTTATTGTTGGTAAAGTTAAATTCTAATTAGTTTCCCATAACCATGTTTCTCTTCTGCAATGATTTAAGCAAAGAGTCATCACAAGAGGCAGTTTTATTAGTAGTCCTGCAAAAACGTAACAAAGCCCTAATAAAAATACACTGTAAATACGCCTTAAAAAGATCCATGGATATAAGAGATAAAACATTCTACAAGTCAATCAACTAATATTCATCTAATAAACAGTGTATTTTTTCACAGTTGGAACATTACATGAAAGGCAGTCCCAATAGAACTAGCGGTGTTGGAGGTACTGTCAGTGGCGGAGCTGGGGATCGTGCTGGTACTAGTGGTGTTTCACCAGGAATTGTGGAAACCCCTGTATATAGTACCACTGTTGCAGGTCTATCAGAGTCTATTGCACCAAGTGAAAGCTTAGTCCAGCAGGTGGCTTATCTTAAGACCAAGCTTGAAGAGGAACATGCTAATTACAAGCGTAAACTGCAAGCCTATCAAGATGGACAGCAGAGACAAGCTCAACTTGTGCAGAAATTGCAACAAAAGGTAGTTCATATAGTATCTACAACAGGTAGTGTAGTTCATTTAAGCAAAAGACCACTCTTTCTATGGGTTTACTGGCGCAATAAACCAGGTGGGATGTTGGGAGAACACGAGAAAATCTTGTAAATCACAAGCCGTTAGGCGAGTGATT
>JAOBYJ020040797.1:0-11485 GCA_025403565.2 Palythoa heliodiscus
GTAATTTGTCACCCATGATATTAAGAAGCGAAATTGTTGCATGTAGTAAAGACTTGTTGCATCAGTTGTTTCATGTGACTTGCTTTGACTCTCCATGTCACACTAAGTAGCCCGAGTAAATGCCTGTAGGCATCTAGTTCATTAATGAATTTCTTTCTACCCGCCAAAATGCAGGTGCCTTTTTTGTAAAGTACCCAAGACACAGAAAGGTGATTTCTATCAACAAGAGATACACAGGTATGTGTTACTGTGTAATGCCCTAGGCCTTCATGTCATGATATTTTTCTTTTTATTGTGTGTAAAACAATATGTGCTAGATTAATAAACTTAGTTTAATCTTTATATTACAGGTAAAACAAACAAAGAATTCAACTTTCGACATGACTGGAATTCACTAATCAGTGATGATGAGTCTTTGCTGATGAAGTATTATTCCAAAGATTTTTTCCCGCCTGCTGACTCCATGGTATGTATTATTTTCAGGGATTTCAAAACAAGGCATCCAGCTTCGCAAGCAACGTTTACTAGTCTCATTTCTGAGGTCTTATTTCACCTCAACTTACTCACTCACAGACTTCAGTTAATATATGTTAATAATTACATCAAAGATTGCAAGACACCTCACTCCTACTTTTCATTTTACAACTCCAATTTTAAACCATTTTGAAACCCCTAATTGTTAGTGGTCCCCAGATTTCTGTGGTGTGGGAGGAGCAGGTCTGTAGGCAGCAGAAGGTATGCAGGGTGCAGTGAAGTTAGTGGTCCCCAGATTTCTGTGGTGTGGGGGGAGCAGGTCTGTAGGCAGCAGAAGGTATGCAGGGTGCAATAAAGTTAGTAGTGCACAGATTTCTATGATGTGAGGAGATCAGGTCTGTAGGCAGCAGAAGGTATGCAGGGTGTAATGAAGTTTCATAAGAAAATGGATTTTAAAAAGAATTTTATTGTATTTTCATCCATGATTCAATTTGGAAAGTACCAACTAACCTGCAGACAGAAATAAAATCAATATCTATTGTGACATAATTAACAAATAGATTCCATGTTAGCGTGCATCTGTTCAGTAATAGATCACAGATGACATCAAAATGTGGTAAGAACAAAAAAGTGGCACACAAGGCAATAGCCGAGTGTGTCACCAGGGTCCGACAAATACTAGGCCCGGACGCCCGGGACAAGTTGAAAAAACGTATGCCGGGCAAGTGTTTTATTTCGAGAAGAAGCCTGCCGGGCCGTAGCATTTGGCTAATGAGTCATATTGCACAACAGATAGATACCTACCCAATAACCCCATTCAACATTTAGCATTCTATTGGTAATTAAAATTGTTCAAAGTCTTTTGAAATGTAATAAATATCATTATGTGGACATGATGACAGTTGTTCTTCTGCATTTCTCTTCATTAACGTCGATCGTCTTCATACGTAACCTTTCGTACCCAGTACTCTTCCCAGTAAAGCTTCAAAGGCCAGGCTGGCCATACCACGGATAAAATGCTTTTTGTCACAAAAAGCGGATAGCGTTGTTATGTTAATGTAAAATTAACATGCAAAAATTTGTCATAAAATCCTCTTGGACTGATGATCATAGTACGTGTTCAAGCGGATGTCAAAAAGCAATGACTACAACGAAGATGATGATGAAAAACACGCAGACAATTTTACCAAATGAAATGGCTGGAAGGGTTTTCTTGGTTGACAGACAAACGATAGTGGGCAGGGAGCTATGAAGTGCAAAATATGTTGCTGTTACCTAGTCTTATATTTGGCCTGGAAGCTATCCTCTATTCTGTTAGGTGAAACTTATTGAGAAAAATAAACAAAAAGAAGCTTCAAGAAGGTTCAAGTTCAGCAACTTAACTTTATTTTACGAACGTTTTTTTACAATAAAATTATAGGCTCGCTATATTTAAAATATTTTGACTTGTAAGTTCTTTTATCTTTTCTTTTTTGAACTTGGATTTTGCAAACGATCAGTAACTAATATTTTACAATTGTGAACTGATACAGGACAAGTAGCTTATTCTGCTGGGCAAGTGATTTTTACATTCCACTTGCCCAGGGACACGTTTTGTCAGAAGTATTTGTTGGACCCTGGTCACTGATGTTCTTACCACAGTTTGACGTCCTCTGTGATCTACATATTACTGAACAGACACACAAAAACATGGAATCTATTTGTTTTATATAATAAAAACTAAAAACTTTGTAATGGTGACATCAATCATGTGTCTGTCCTCTAATTGATCTTAGGTGAGAACCAATCAAAATGGGAGAATGACTAGTTGGGTTAATATATAATTCTCTCTATCAATCATATTTATTATTGGTAAAATATTCTGTGCAGCAGCTCAGTCTTGGTCTCTAATGTTAACTCACTCCCACCTCCTGAAATGCTACTGTGATGTCAGTTAACCTATTTCATTTATTAATTTTACAAATTGTAAGGCAATTTTCTTAATACTAAGCTAAAATAGCTAAATCTTTTATGAGCCCACAGTACAGTAATTAAGTGATCAATTGGAGCCAGCATTAAGTTTTATCTCTGGTTTCTGTAGTGTTAAGCGGTCATGAAAGTCTTTAAATTCCCCTGGATGGGACACTAATCCATCACAGGTTAGTCCCCAGCAAAAGCTGGTACTCATTTTTACTGATCCCTTAAAGATGGAAAGCTGAGTCAACTTTGGTGTAAAGAAGGCCACACAATTATTTATCACTCCGTTGAGTCGCAGTGTGAAACCAGGACCTTGTCGTTGGAAGGCAGAGATCTTACCATGTACTGCACCAACCACTCCGCCTTAGTACTAAATGCTATAAAACTTGTGAAAGATAAAAAACAGAGCTAGTTGTCATTTAAATAATAGTAAAAACCATATTTTATTCTTAGAATTCTACCTTTTATAAAAAAAGATAACAAAATCAAAATAAATTTCTATATTCCACATAAAATCAATCAACCAATCAATCACGCTTATCATATTTGACATACAGGTGAAATATTTCAATGACTTTGCAACAAAGTTGAAACTGAAAATTCAGTACAACACATACATCGAGCATGTCACAAGGAGAGAGTCGCCTGATGGTTATAAGTATCCTCTCTTTAGTCTGAGAGATCAGAATGGCACTGAGTATAACTGTTATTATTTGATAATGAGGTAATTATATAATGTAATATAGTGTATATCATTGTGAGATCTAGATTTACACTATGTAGCATTTCATTCTCTTTAGATTTACCTGTTACGTATCTATCTTTGTGCCATGTGGCACATAAGTCCTCAACACAATCCTGCCCTTCGAGTGTTTAAGGTTTCTGTAATCTGCTTTGTTTTAGTCTGTTTAGATTTGACCAGTAGAAACTATTTAAACTATTTAAATTGATTTTTTTAATTATTCAATGTCGATGCTCACTCGGATGCTAGGATACCCAATCTTTAGCTGGCTCAACTGCTGCCTAAACTGACAGTCAGAGTAATTTCTTAGCTACAACCTAAATACCTTACCAGTAGTGTCAAAACTCGTTAGTAGACCTGTGACTGTAACTTTGCTCCCACTCTTGCTTCAAGAGCCATAGTGCCCTACTTAGTGGCTGTGTCATTATCAGCACTTATATGCAACACAGTTATATTTATTATTCCAGCCACATCCCACAAGCGTTACGCTTCTACTTTGTCTGAAGTACAATTAGAATTTTATAGAGTCTTATAATGTTTTAAAAGTTCTCAAACTGGACCAGCCATCTTAGATTGAACTCTCTTTATAGCTTGCTCATGCAATCAATTTTGATAACTTTTAAAACATCTTTCATATTCTTATTTCTTGAATGTTGCTCAAAATCATGCTGTTTCCTATAATACAGATTAAATAACTGTTTTTTTTCTTAATTTATTAATTACAGCACTGGCATCTGGGTGGAAAATATTCCAAAGCAGTTCAAGGGCATTGAATACACTGAGGTATAAATAGGGTATAGCAATTATGCATTCTACATTTTCTTCCCTGAAAGAAATTAATTTTTTACAAACTTTTAGTTTCATTTAAATGAAATTAGTTATAGCAAGGCTATGTGATTATTATAATTAATGTTTGACTGTGCAACTGAAATACAGCTATGTGCAGTTGATCAAGTTAGATATCTTTGGCTTCTTTATTAAATAATTATTAGAAAATTAATCCCAAAATAATTCATGCTTTGATTGGCCATAGTTTCGTTAAAACTGAACACATGGGATGACATCACAAAACTCAAGAGAAAATTAATGTTTTCTCTGTTTTTTTTCATAAGGAATAAAACAGTTTCACTCAGCTTCAACTCATTTTCTCTGAACAATTTTTGTGTGTTCTCCTACATTTTACAAAATAGATATGATAAAATGCATGCTCTAATTGGCTTAAAAAATAGATGTGATAAAACACATGCTCTAATTCGCTTAGAAAATAGATAATTTATGATAAAACCTGCATGCTCTAATTGGCTTAGAAAATAGATATGATAAATTTATTATGATAAAACACATGCTCTAATTGGCTTAGAAAATAGATATGATAAAACACATGCTCTGATCCAAGTGCATTAAAAGTTATATCTATTGAAAATTTATTTTTCAAGAAAGTAAATTTGAATTGATGTGTATTAATACAAGTTCTATTGTACATATTAAATAAGTATAAAAATAATGTCTTAGCCCTTAGCTTCCCTGCAAAAGTCAGTCTTGTGTAAAACAAGAATGTTTCAGCATTCTAACAATTAAACTTTTTATTTAACCCAAACTGACCACTATCTCTGCTTGTCTTGAAAGGCAGATTTAGAAAAATTAATGGTTAAAAACTGCCAATAAGTTTTTAAAAGGTTTTAAGTTTTATTGAAGTCTTGCTACCTAAATTGACCTTTAGACAGCTCAGAAGGAAAAAGTGTATTAGTAATAAGTATATGTAATCAAGAAGTTTATTGATGAACTACAGTTTCTAATACTGTTAAATGCTATTACCATCCAGAGGTACTCTGAAATTTCAACAAATCCAGATGATTATGAAGGACAAAGTGTCTTAATTGTTGGACGAGGTAACCTTTTTATTGCATTAGTTCTGTGTAGTAATCCTCGCAGAGGATTACACCTGTCCATTGATAGTCTTAACTGATGCATCCTTCTTCTTATAAATTTGACATTGGTACAACCCTGAATTTCAGAACTAGTTTTCATTACTTCACACCTCGTTGGCTATCTTTCACCTCATATCTTTGATCTTTGTAAGGGACCTTGAGTCCTATTATTTTTTCTCCATGGAACCTCACTAGGTCCCTAAAATAATTAAAGTTTGTAAATAAAATAAATAAAATAAAATATCCAATGCGCGTTCGTGGAATAATTGTTAAATATATTAATCTAATTCATAGGTCCCAAGTGACCTACAACTGATAGCTAGGTCAGACCCACATTTAGATGTCAAAACCTGCTGACCCACCAGGCTAACAATAAAACCCACATTGACATCAATTTGCTGTATTTCCATGTTCTGTGTTGTGAAATTATTTTTTAATGTGTTTTGACCAATGGGTCTTGTAACATTGTTAAATGCATTCTGTATCATGGTTACAGTTCATTTTTACTTTTTATTGCATCGATTGCTGACTCGTTCCCAGTTGCTTGCATTTTTAAGTTTGAGTAAGGATTAACAGAAGCAAAGAATATCATTCAATTTTGCTTCAAAGGCAAGAAATGGTTTTCCAGCAAGCCTAGGCCTAACTTTGAAAATTTTCTGGGAGCACGGGTACATCTACTCCCCCCTCCCCCATCACCCACCCCCAGAGCCTCATTCCTCTAGTGACCAGCATTGAACCCATCCAAACTTGGGACCTATGTATGATTTCCAGCTATGTTCTTTCAAACAGTTAAAGAAAATTTAGCAGGGGTACAGTACAAATGCTGAGTTGTAGACAGAAAGATTAAGTTCACAAAATGGAGTTGGTTTTATAGTTCCCTGTAATGTACAATCAGGTTGGTAAAGGGAAGTTTTGTAATGTGTTATTGGGTCAAATACAAGCTCAGGCTGTTTTGGGGATGATGGAAATGCAATTATGATCTGTTATTAATAATGATGATGAAAGATTTCTTGCCTTAACCCTTTGGTGAGGGGACCTTTAAAAATATTTTCCAGAGGAAAAAAAACTTTTGAAGTATGTCTCGTTCTCATTTGATTGTCTCCATCGATAATTATCTGAAATTTCTACATCTCATACACCAACTAGAAAACCTGATGTGGGAGGGATTTTATAATTTGTTCTGTAGCAAAACGAAAAAATTTAATGCATGTCAGTTTTCAACGTCCAGGAACATAGACAGTGCTCAAAATTAGTAGTTGTCCGGTCGTCCCAGATGACGAAAAAGTTTAATGGGGAACCAATTTTTGGTAAAATTAAGAGGCTGGTTGCTTGAGGAATAAACAATGAACAACCCAGCCAAATAGAGAAGATAAGTTATTTATAAACGGGACAAGACTTACGTGGCGGCTTGCATTGTCAATATCCGATAATGTGATGTAACAATAATTTGCCTCAGCTAAGCAATTCTAAATGGGTAGGTTTTTCTAAGGGGCAACCAAGAATTAATCAGGGCAACCAAATTCACAGGTTTGGTTGTCCAGCTTTTGAAATAGGGACAACCTGAATTTGTTTTTAAATTTCGAGCACTGCATAGGCAAAAACAAACTATTTTGTCTTTGATTTTTTCATAGAAAACATTTTTCAGAAACAAAAAGTCTACAGTCACAACAATGTTTGATGCAAATACTTTGTACTTATTTGTAACAAATTATCTTTCACCCGCAGTTGGTCATCCTACAGTCATTTGAATGCAACAAGTTTTGTGCATCAGTAATTGCATTCTTAGTGCCCAATAGGAAATCTGGGTAATTGAGCCATATCGGCGGCATGGAGTTCTTGCCATCTTTTATTTATAGATTTTTTATAAGTGTCAAGCCACCCAGACCTACTGACAAATTTCTATACAGTACTTGCTGGGTTTTTTAGAAGTCAAAACTTGCCTAAATTAATACCTCAGCAGGTGCAAGAATCCATCCATAGAACGGCAGAGAAATTATTTCACTATTGGCCCACCATCAGTTTTGCTACATAATATTTTAGCGGTTCAGTCACCGTGAAATTCACCCCTCTCTTCTGAGTTCTTTCAGAAGATTGTCTCGATCCACCATTCTAACTTTATGATGCCAGCCTGGTGGCTTCTGCAGTTGAAAATGTCTCAAAAACACTCAGATACAATACTTAATGGTCTCTAGCTTTCGTGACGGTGTGATAAAGAAATTACATTCAAAATATTAATTTGGTGACGTCACACAAAAGCTAGAGCCCTGGTGAAATGAAACGGCAGTAATTTGCACAAAAGATTGTTGTTTTGGATTAACAAAATCTATTAATATTTTGCTCTATCTCATACCCCTCAAATAAGTGAAAATTAGTACCTCAATGGTCGTCAACAAAGGGTTAAAACTATTAGTCCATGATTCATAGTTCTAACAAAAATGTCTTATCATGTTTCATTACCGTGGTTTAAATAAGACTAATTCGTTATCTGGGACCTGCCTTTACCACTCTGTATAATGCCTATACAGTATATAGCAGAAAATTTATATTTGAATTATTAAAATAAATGTAGTTTTATAATAAATTTTTCTACGTTGGTAAAAGGGTTTGACTGCTGCACCTGCTGCACAGCACATTTTCTGTTTTATTCATGGTCGAAACAGTTTTGTAGACTTGTTTAAGACTGATTGCTTTGTTTTCTGAAACTCCTACTAATATAGGCAATTCTGCCTTTGAGACTGCCGATAGCATTATGGGATCAACAAATTTTATACACATGTTTTCAAGGTGGGTAGAGGCAATCGGTGATGTTCCTTTTTCAAGTATTTCTAACAATAAATTTGGTAGCAGAAATTTTGCTCTCAGTAATCTCTATGAAGTTGTAGGGCTCAAACTGGTTTTTAAAAGTGCAAATTTGCAATTTTTTCCCAATCTCGTTCGTAAATTAATTAGCTATGTGTGTATACAGTGGCTTATAATAGAATAAGGTGATGCTTTTTTTAATTGTTCCAAATATATTTGATTGGTCAACTTATGAAGGTTGCTGAAAAACAATAGAAGTTGAGTCTTCGGCTTCGTTCAACAGATGTGGGACTGGCATAGAGATGGGCTATAGTTTTGAAGAATAAAATTGAACCCACTCCAAGATCCAGATATGGGATTCAGTTTTATTCTTGCACAGTTTCTTAGTGGTAGGTGCTATTAAATGGTTAAAGCTCTCAACCATTTCCTGTGGAAAAATTTTTCTTTTGGAGAGTTTATCCACGAGAAAGTAATTAATGCTTCTTTCCTGAGCCCCTCTCTAGTTACAGACAGCAGTTTGATATAAGTTCTAAGGTGATAGCAGTTTTGGGTTATTGTAACAGTTTCATCACTTGGGTGACGAACTGTTAAAAATTACTGCCATTTTGGTTTCATCTAGGTCTCGAGTCCGTTTGTCATGGGAAACACATTATGTTGGAGACTTGAGGTAAACCATCAAGTGTTTGTCAATTATGTGTCATAAGTGAGCATAACAAACAGTAGCACTTCATTAAGTAGTTCTTTCAGCTAGTCTTGAGTATGCACATACTGTAATAGTGTGCTGAAGATGCAGTCACATTCACAATAAAAAAAATTATTTAAGATTGAATAAGAATAATAGATGTTATAGGAAATGTTTGTGGCTTTATCAGGGCTTACCGTTTGAAAATCCGTGGCTAGTGAAAGGCGCTATGAGCCATGGATAAATTTGTAGATTTAAAGTCTTACCACAGGCCGACTAGGCTAGACTCTTTTCGCTCTTCTGGTTGTTAATCCGAACATGCCTCAAGCTGTTCGAAGATCGAATCCAACAGAAACCTTTTTGCTTTTTATCCCTTTTATTCTCCTTTTCTTCTTTCGTTTACAGTTAGAAATTATTTTCTGAAAGCCGCTTTTATATTTTTCTT
This sequence comes from Palythoa heliodiscus, assembly GCA_025403565.2. Classification (NCBI taxonomy): domain Eukaryota; kingdom Metazoa; phylum Cnidaria; class Anthozoa; order Zoantharia; family Sphenopidae; genus Palythoa; species Palythoa heliodiscus. The sequence continues at coordinate 9,027 of JAOBYJ020040797.1, forward strand.
TCCCCACATAATTATTACGTGGTGGAAGAAAAATATAAAAACAGCCTTAACAATCACATCTCGCATGATACAATATTTATTAAGAGGGGTTAGAAAAATATAAAAACGGCTTTAAGAATCACAGTTTAATCAGAAAATAATTTCTAACTATAAAAAAAGAAGAAAAGGAGTATAGAAGGGGTAAAAAGTAAACAAGGCAAAAACAAATTGGTTGGTTTCTGTGGGGACTCGATCGTTGAACAGCTAGCTCACCACATGCTCCGATATCAATTTTCAGCATGCGCTAGAAATCTGAGACATGTATTAAACATTATATTTTTATCAGCTGGAGGGCAGTTGTCAGCGTGGCCTAGGGGGTTAACTCACTAGAAACCTCCCAATAGAGGAGATTAATGGTCGAGAGTTCGAGCCCGGCAAGGGTTGAGAAAAAAAAAGAAAGTTTTTTCTTTGGAAACTTTAATATAGTTAAAATGCATATATTAATCACCCGATTAAAAGTTTACAGCCGAGTGAGTGAGCAAGTGAGTCAGTGAAGTCACCTCTCTAGTACACATCATCGATAACTTACGTCATCCATGAGGTAAAAATGCTCTCCTAGATTGTTTTAAGGTGAGCGGTTTTTCCCATTGAGTAAGTTTTAAAATCGCTTGAAATGTCACCGCTGCTTATCCCAAAGTTATCTGCAATATTTCATTCTCACGTTCCTTAAACAAAAGTAAACGACAGATAATTTTGTTAGTAAAATAATGTATAAACGTGTAGTAAAGAAATAACAGAAATATTAGCTCTATGATTATTAATAATGCTGGCTAAAAGTGTTTTGGCGAGCCGTAAGAATCGTCATCCAGGTAGCAAACACGATCTCACTTAGTCCGACTATATTCACGTTCTTGTGGAAGTTGTTTGGATACAAATTTTTTGAATTTTAAGAGAAACCACAAAAAGTAACTACTAATGAGGCGAGCAAGTTTTGAGAATGGTTAAGTTATTTATCGCTGTTCTCAAATCAAGTGTGCGTGAGCGATTGTGAGCAAGAACGATTGCTCACCACAAACGTCAAGCTCTGCTTTATGTACATATGCAGTACCTTTATTTGTATGTTTGTCGTATTTACAGGGCAATCAATAATGGTGTGTTGGACACATATCAGCTAAAATCCCTAGATGCACTATTGGGTGAGTTTTATTTTGCTGTTAACAACTAATATGGTCAGACAGTGTTAATTTAGACCTGCAGCAGTTGCTATTACCACTGCAGCAGGGAAAAAAATTTATCAAACCTTGTGTTTAAATACAGTCGAACCTCTTAAGCGTCCAGCCTCGGGGAATAGCTTGGTGGCTGCTTAACAGAGGGTAGCCTTGACGTTCTGTTATGATCTTCGCGGTTATAAACACAATTTTAAGGAAATTATGAAAATAAGAAGTCTGAAAACAACTCAGACTTCAACGGGATTCGAACCCGTGACCTCTGTGATACCGGTGCAGTGCTCAACCAACTGAGCTATGAAGCCACAACTGTTAGGAGTAGGTCAGTTTTAGTGTGTCCATCAATGACACTTAAGTTGTAGAACAATTATTGTGACGGAGTTTGTACCGCGGTTATAAGCAATGACGTTTTGTTATGATCTTCGCGGTTATAAACACAATTTTAAGCAAATTGTGAAAATAAGAAGTTTCAAAAAAACTGAACAAACAGAACGTCATTGCTTATAACCGCGGTACAAACTCCGTCACAATAGAGGGTAACCTCTTAATAGAGGTTCATCAAAAACAAGCCTTGGGCGTGGTTGTTTGTTTATTGGTTTTATTACCCTAAAATAACAAGAGTCTTTCCAGAAAATCGCCAACCAGACAGTAAAACGCAACAAAACTGAAACTGACATGAATAGAGTTTAAAATCATCACTAAAAATTAAAACACAAACGGAAGAAACTTACTCAAAAACTGGAATATAAAAAACTGACAAGAAACTGAAACTGACCTTATTTTTTTGTTGAATGATATTCTGAGTTAAAACAGAGTGACTGTTGCCGCTTAAGTTGACTTCTGTATCATATTTTGTCATTCGTGGAGCAAAAAAATGACAAAGGTTTATGTGATGGCCGCTTGATAAAGGTAAATACACATACAAACAGGCCGTTTGGGACCGCTCAGGGGTGGCCGCAGCCGTTTGGGACTGCTCAGGGGTGGCTGCAGCCGTTTGGGACTGCTCAGGGGTGGCCGCAGCCGTTTGGGACTGCTCAGGGGTGGCCACAGCCGTTTGGGACTGCTCAGGGGTGGCCGCAGCCGTTTGGGACTGCTCAGGAGTGGCCGCAGCCGTTTGGGACCGCTCAGGGGTGGCCGCAGCCGTTTGGGACTGCTCAGGGGTGGCCGCAGCCGTTTGGGACTGCTCAGGGGTGGCCGCAGCCGTTTGGGACCGCTCAGGGGTGGCTGCAGCCGTTTGGGACTGCTCAGGGGTGG
>JAOBYJ020040905.1:0-11485 GCA_025403565.2 Palythoa heliodiscus
AAACTTCTCCTTCCTGGGCAATGTGCGCGACAACAAACTCATCCAACAGGCTTTGCCATACGTATTTCTGGTGAGGAAGACCCACGTCGGCAAAGGTCCTCTTGCTGCATTGCGCTCTGCCCTTCCGCCCAATGTCATCATTTGGCGGCTCGACAAAGCCTGGACTACTATCGAAATCATGCTGTCCCTGATCCGCATTCTGAAAGCGTGCTTACAGCCGTGGCTGCACACGCACCAGCCAATCCTCCTGTTCGATGCTTTGGCCGCCCACATCAACCTACGTGTCTTGCAGGCCTTACTCCGCCTTTTTCAAATTCACCCCCCTTGTCGAATCTGCCTTACAAAATGTGGGCAAGGTTTTGTATGCATACATACATGCTTCAGGCCTGCAGACGAGCTTCCATGTGGCCTCTGGTGCTGCCTGCAAAAACCACATGGTTGTTGCAGCCACTGGACGTGCATATATTCCACCCACTAAAGATGGCTCTACGGGAATTTCTACACGAGCATCAACTTGCACATGCTGCTGGCAGCTTGCCCAACATCGACATTCTGCGGCTCACTGTCCAGTGCATACAGCAATTTCTGGAGCATCGCGGCTGGGTGCTCACATTTGCACATACGGGCTTTGGCGTGGCACAACGTCAAGTACGTGCCTCAGTTTTACGTCAAATTGGCTTGCAAGCAACGCCTATTGTTCCAGCCACCCGTCCTTCACTGCTTCTCATGCAACACATTTTCCCACTGCGCTCCGTGGTGCCTATGGGTGTACTCTTGGACGCGCTTCAACCACCACCGCTTCCTGTAGCTGCACCACCAGCGCCACGTGCCCCTATTCCAGTTGCGAAGCCCTTGGCCACACCTGTGTGGTTCGACGGACCTCTGACACGCGCTCGCACGCGTGCTGCTGCAGCCCTTTCTTCTACAGCCTCTTGGCGTGCACCATAGGCGCACCATGGCTGCTGCGGAACAGAGTGAGCACGAATGCCCTGCAACTGCAGACGGTGCCCCATGTCTGAGAAAGAAGAACATGCCTGCTTTCAGTCTGAACTCCCCCAACGCATGCGCAACGCAATTCTCCCTGTGCTCCAGTTCCTTCACCACCAAACCATGAACCATCAACCCTCTGCCCTCCACCACACACCCTTGGTCCCAACTCTCAACGCTACATCTTGCGCGTTCAACTCTAGACCCCACATGCAGCTCCAACAAAACTCAGCACGGTGCAGCAGTGCGCACGAGATCACCCACCTCGTCTTCCAAACACGCATCCTGCTCTCTCGTCATGGTGCAGCAGTGCGCACCTCTTCCACCTTTACACGTTCCCCTCACTAGGCCTGCTCCTCGAAGGTCTCCTCTCAGCCGCGTTCTTGTGACACCGACCCAAGTGCAGCAGTGCGCACCGCCCTCGTCGCTTGCCCAAACAACTGTCTCTACCAACCCTGTACTTTCCCCCCGCTTCGCCTGACTGCCCCCCCTCGCAACATGCTGCCCTACACTCCGTGCCTACATTTGGGTGCGCCATCAACAAGGTATGCTGCGTGATGCTTCACGTGCTCTCTCACAACGCCGTAGCGCCATGGAAACCTTGACGCTGCTGAAGGAAGAGAAGGCAGCCCCTGCGCAAAACGCGCACATGCAACACTTGTCTTCATCAAACTGTCACACTGCAGTACCGCAAACATTCCTCGTCTTCCTTTTCACAGCCCCCTCCAAACACATGCGCCCTCTCTGCCCAGGCTACGTTGAGGAGCACCCTCAGGCAGAAGACACGGGACCTCCGCAACACACGCCGTCGCGTTGCACGCCTGAAGAGGAAGGCCAATCAACTTGACAACGACAGCCTGCTGGAGGTACTTGCCCTCCGTGCAAAACAATTGGTCACCTCAACAGCCACGTCATCAGACCCTGGCACTGCTGCAGATGCCCCCGCATCTGCGCCTGCACACCCTCCTGCTGAAGAGCAAGTACCAGCACAAGAAGAGGCTGCTGCCGATGAGTCGCCTGCTGGTTGATGACGCTACCTGCTGCACACCATGTGGTTGCGCCACTGTTTCCTGGAGCCCAGTGCGTGTGTGGATTTCAAGACACCTGCCTGAGGCACGTGGAAAAAAGGAGACCTAGTCCTGCCCTTCCACTGCTCACGCGCCCTCTGGTTCCCTACCCCCCTCTGCCCTAAAGCACTACTTCCACCTCCCCCACGAACCCCTGTAAAACGTGGGAAAAGTGGATTCCGACACGTTTTCCGACACACTTTCCGACACACCGTTTTTGTCCAAAAACCCACACAAAACGGCAAAAAAACGCCATTTTTGCCCCTTAATTCAGCACACCCCTTTCCGACACACACTTCCTAGGCACTCCTTCTACGCCGCTTGCACACACACTACTGTAAAATACACACGAAAACGTGGTTTTTCACATCAAAAGCCGTGTGTCGGAAAGCGTGTGTTGGAAACGCCCGCGGCGCAGTAGTATTTAATTAATGACAAGGAGAATTTAGAAAAAACGGGATTCCAACACGCGCGCGGCGGCAGGCAAACGGGCGGGTTGCCGTCATTGAGGGGAGCCCGAGGCGCAAAAGGGGGGCAGTTTACGACACGTGCTTTTGTGGCGGTGTAACGGAAGGGAGCGGGTGAGAAGGAGAGGAGGGCGAGGTCCTGCTGTAGGTTGTGTAGAAGCAGCGCGGCAGCATGGAGCCATAGTTGGGGGAGAGCTTGTGTCGTTGTAAGCGAGAGAGGCTTGCGTGTTTGGATGCATTGATGGGGTAGAGTGGGCGCGAGAGACTCCGTTGGTGCGGAGCCCTCATGTCAGCAACATCATGTGGGAGGTGCTTTTGGACATCAATGCACATGAGTTGTATGAGCTGTGGCTGTCTGGCCTGAAAAGGCAGGAAGCTTGTTGCGCAGTGGTAACGGCCGCGCAGCATGGAGGACGAGGAGTGGGAATGTTTTGGCTGGGCGCTGGATGGGGATGACGAGCTACTGCCGGGCGACGTACGGATGTCGCAGGCGTCTGATGCTGGGGTGGGATCGCAGATCTGTTGTTCTGGTGCGAGCTCATCGCAAGGCATGCCGGGTGCGAGCTCATCGCAAGGGATGCCGCAGGTGGGGAGAAGACGAAAAATGAATGTGAAGGGAAAGCGACAGAATTGGGAACGACAGGGGGTGTTGTGTAGTCAGCTAGGTGTAGGATGCTCATGAGTTGATTGCTGTGCATTCGGCGAGGTGGGGAGCGTCGACAACGTCTGTGTTCACGAAGTTGTTGCGGGCAGAAGCTCGCTGCTGAGTGGGAGAGTCGCGAAGGTGCGGCACACGAAGAAATCTGCACCCAAGATTGTTGCAGCTGGTGTGGGTGCAGAAGCGAGGCGGCAGGAATTTGAGGCTGAGTTCCATGCTAGTGGTCGTTCGAAGTACAAGGACAAGGACCATTTCTACTACATCGCGAGCAAAGAATTCTATCGCGTCCGCACTGTGCGACGCAAGTCCTTGCAGGGATTGTCTGTTCGTACTGTGCGGGCCAAGCTGGCCACGGAGTGGAAGCGACAAACCTTCGCTCAGCGTTCTGTCTACGTGCAGCAGTACTTGGAGCGTGAAAGCAACATGGCAGCAGATGTTAGGGCGGCTTGTCTGCGCACAATGGCTGCAGGTGCACTGGCTGTGGCGTCTGAGGCAGGTGCAAGTGTGAAGAAGGACGCTGCGCAGTGCTTCCTGAAAGATCACTGGTGCCTGCTCACATGGAACAACAAGCAGTGGGTGTGGCCAGCACAAGAAGTACTGGAAGGAGATGCGCACACGCGCCTAGACCTCGATGTTGTGGCGCAGCTTTTGCGCCAGCACGGACGCATGCAGAGTGTCTGGGATGCTGTCCAGACTCCGCTGCAGCATGTCTGCGAGTGTCTTGGCTGCCAAAAGTGGACGGCGTCTTTTGAGCTATGTCCGCGTAGTTTAGGCACTGGTACAGTGCGACTGCATCTGCATGTAGCAGTTCAGCGGACTGATGCGCCCATGGTGATCAAGGACCCGAGCACGTTGAACATCCTAGGGACAAGTCCGCAGAAGTCGCAGCAGAAGAAACAGCGACGACACAGAGAAGCTGAAGGAGATGTTGCTTGTGGTCAACAAGCAGGGGCTGCGCACCTATATTGCAGCAAATTCAAACGCGGGCAGGTCTGTATGAGTGACAAAAAGACAGGGACATTTATCTCTCTGTAATGTTTGTGAAAGCGGAGTGCGTAGCAGATAATGTGGGACGCAGCGGTGCGCGTCCCTTGGAAACACGTGTGGCAGTGATGCAGCAGTGCGCGTCACTGCCTAAGCGTGCTTTTAGAGCACAAGTGCCAGTTAAAGAAGGGGTTTGGTTGAAGAGGGGGCGGGGTCGGTGCAGCGTGAGTGAGGTCTTCCATGCGGGGAACACAGAGCCTTTTGTGGACTACAAGATCAAGTGCGGGTGGATCGTAATGCTCTTGCAAGGGGGCAAAATAGACCTTGGTGCCGCTCGCAACCTGTACGTCCAATGCGGCATGAGTGTGAGTGACAGGCTGCGGGATCTAGATGCCGTCGAGAAGCACAACACGCACAAGCGCATGCACGCATATGTTGCATCGGTACAGGCGAGTTTGCAAGATTTGCTACATCAACCGAAGCTTTACGAAGGCTATCTGCAATGGCGAGCCCAGTTTTCTGAGAGGATGATGCGTCGCAAGATACTGATTTTGACGGGCCCATCTTACATTGGGAAGTCCCAGTGGGTGCGTTCTGTTGCTCATAGGGATGGCGGCAACTTGTTGGAGCTGACGCTGTCCGGCAATTCTGTTCACCCAGATATGCGATCACTGCAGTTTGGCTTTCACACGCATGTGCTTTTTGATGAGGCCAGCGTGCAATTCTGTTTATACAACCGAAAAATGGTGCAGGGAGGTGCCTGTGTTGTGCAGATGGGCCAGTCGGCGACGAACATGTACGCCTACGAGGTGTGCACGTACGGGCTGCAAATGGTGTGCTGTAACAACACCTGGGACAAAGACCTGGGCTGTGTGCTTGTAAACGACGCTGATCGCGCGTGGCTTGTAGAGAATACCATTGTCATTCGCGAGGACACCCGATGCTGGGAGTTGCCGTCTGCTGCAGGCTGAAATGTGCACCTTGCTCCGCTTCGCATGAACTTGCGCGTTCCGTTTGTAGCAACAGTGGGTTTCTGCCTTCTCATCTGTGCATGTTGTCCACTCGAGTGTTGATGAGGGTCGTTCAGAGGTCAAGCGTGCTCAATGCATCATACACGCCAAGTGCTGCTCAAGGGTTGTCGAGGGATTCTGGCCTCGCAGGCAGTGGGGGAAGTGTGTGCACATGTCGGCGCGTTCCAGTGCTGACCCTGGCGGGAGTGCTGCACGGCAACCGCAGAGTGCTGAAGAAGGAGAAGCGGGACCTACTATTGCATACCCTGGTGTAATAGTGTTGGCGAATAAGGAGTTCGCGTACTTCTTCGGGGCTTTGCACCACAGCGAGACCGCCTTCTTCTTTCTTAGTTTTGCCAACCCTCAGCGCAACGCACTGCTACGAGCTCACGTCAAAATGAGCCGACAGCTGCCTGTGTTTTGGCTGTATGCGACATTCGCTGGCCGCCTGGGTGTGCCTCTTGATTCTGTGCACGTTGAGTGGGTTGGTGTTCCGACGCCACCTTCGGAGATGTCACTGTCTGACATCGGCTGGTACAACCGCTGGCCGGCACAGACAATTCGAATCGGAGTACCCAGTATGGCACCCGCAGAATGGCACGCTCGTCTCACTGAGCGCTTGGAGGAGGTGGTATCACCATACTCTATTGGAGATGATGATCATGTTTCCCAGCGTACTTTGACGGAAGCTGTCTTGCGTGCTGATATTGGGCCGTTTGTTGAACGTGTACCGACACTGTTCACGCAACATCGCCCTGGTGATGCTGATGTACCTGTTAACCCAGAGGATGAGGAGATCATCACTGTTGTAGAGTCTCCATTGTCGCCGACATCTGATGCACGGGAAGGTGGTGCCCCTTCTGCGAGTGGAGCAGATGACGACCCATTGGGTTTGTTCAGGTGAGGGCTTATGAAAAAGAAGGTGTGTTGCCGAGCGCACTGCGAGATTGTTTGCACATAACGCTTCACGTGATTGCTCACAAGGTGCAAATTGAACAAAGTACACGCTCAATTTTGGCTTGTTGCGGAAGGTCCAGAAAGTGAACCCCAGAGTTGGTCAAGCAATGGGCTGCGCAAACCCTGAAACAGCACCGTGCGTTTCAAACTTTGGGAGGGCAAATGTAACACCCAAAAGCGGAGTCATTAGTGGGCCCCTTTTTTGGGCATGTGAAAAGACCCTGCATGGAGCAATGGTGAGGACCATTTTTGGATAATTTGCATTGTTGGTGTTGCTGGCTTCTGCGTGCGGCAAGATGTGATCTTCCAGAGCACGTCTATTGGACAGGGTCCTTGGACAAGATTGCAGGCCCATCTTCTGTGCCAGCATGGAACTGCCAGTAAATGTCGTCCCCGCACTGTCCAATGCCAGCAACACGTCCATCCAGGATGACAGCATTTGCGAAATACTACCAGGCGATGTGTGATGCAAATGCCTGCATGACATGCCTGCCCACAGGCACTACCGCACGGAGAACTTTGACGACGCGCGGCGGCATTGCAACAGCACAGCAGGCAAGTTTCTGTCTGCACCAAGCAATTAGAGCAACAGAAAGTCGCAAATTTGTAAATGCCTCTCTCTTGTGGCCACGGCTTTTGCTAAAGTTGCAGGCGCGCAAAGTTGCATTTGGACAATTCTACGGGCATTCTACTGCAGGGTTGCGGTTGTCCTTTGCCTTCTCGTCTGCCCATGCACTGAAGTTCGACGCTTTTGAATCTGCCTGCAGGTTGACACGTGAAATGAAGTTGTTGCAAAAAAGCAAGGTGACATGCTGCAGAAGAGGCCACCACTGATTGGTGTCATGGCGTGGTGACGGTTGGAATGCTGAGCGTCTGCATGTTTCTGGTTGGAATGCTGAGCATCTGCGTACTTCTGTAACAATGCTTTGCAGTGTGGCAGCCATGCACGAAGTGCAAATTGCGAACAGCCCGTGCGATATCTTTGGATTGTGAACCTGCCGCAGCTGTTTGGCGCATTGTTGCGTGTGATGCAAGGGTGCACACACAAGCGCAGCTCATGCAGGCATTGCCACAACACGCGTCATGTTTTCACGTCGCAGAAGGTGCAGCAGAGCGCACCTTGTGTATAGGAACGCCTTTGTTGCCATCAATTTACTTGTTGGAAGAGGTGCAGCGGTGCGCACCTCGCTTCTTTTCCATTACCCATATGTGGGCACAAGTGTACCTCTCTCTTGATGGATTTGCTTATTTGAAGGTCTGGTGCAGCAGTGCGCACCAAACCTGTATGCGGCAGAAATTTCTGATGAGCTTACCCATCCCGTGAAATTGTATCATGTTGAAAAAGCATGCCGTCGCTTGTACGTCCTGTCGCTATTGACAAAGAGCTGTGAGATTGTTGCAGCTTGTGGGCTCAACCTTCTTGCACTTTGCGAGTGGGTGTTCTCCCTTGCTTGGTTGCTGCCATGTCGCACAAAGGCACTGGCAAAGCTGTTGGTAAGGCTTCTGCTTCATCCGCTGGCCCTTATGGCAAGGGAGCTGGTGAATCCGCAGCCGACAGTTCTGCGTCTGGGGGCGCACCCCAACAAACGCGCTTGGAGCGTTTGGGCCACGTGTTCGCGACACCTCGCCATCAGAGAGCGGGGCGCCTCACGCGGCGACGACTGCCACGCACTACATTCGGTGGTGCTGTGGCTTATTCTGGGCGTCTACAAGACATACCTGGACGTGCTATTGGTGACGAGCAGCCGGACATCAGATCTGTGCCTGTTGGGATGCCGCCGATGGCGCTGGTACCTGTCATTGCGGAACCGCCCTGGAGGGTTGCGTTGCCAGCAACCAGACGAACAGCTGCAACTGTTAGACAGTTGTTGCAGCGTTCGACCGCTGTGGTGTTCGCTGGTACGACACCACCTTTGTTGCCGCTGCCTGATATCGACCGAGCGCCCACGACTGCTGGGTCTGTTGCTGGTTCATCTGCAGCGGCTGTGCCCGCTCTCGCACCTGTGCAGGTGGAGGAGGACGACATTGAGGAGGCATGTTTTGTCATGGTGGTTCCCCTGTTTTATTGTTTCTAATTCCTCTGATAATGTTGCATGTGCATGATTGCTCCTTTGACAAACTTCAGTTTGATCTTTAACATGTCCGAGAGAATTAGACACACAGATGTGCTCACTCGAAGCTTTGGCAGCATGAGGGACTTGCAACACACGATGCCGTAACGACTCAACATGGCGATCGATGTTGCGCAAGAAGCACGGCGTTCGAGAATACACTGCAGTTGTGCTGGAATTTTGTCTTTTCACTTTAGCATTGTGCATGACAGAACTGACAATCCCATTTACTTGTGCCATAGTGTGGCTTCGAGACGTGACAAAGATTGCCCAAGAGAAGCTGGCTTTTCAGCAAACACCCCATAACATGTGAAGTCGTACACAAACCACAATGCATTCTGAAGTTGAAGTTGCTTCGTTGAAGCACACTATTCTGCGGAGTTTGTCAACCCGCCGCCTGACGTGCTGGAGCCGCAAGTCCTTTCTGAGTTTCTCCGCGGTGAAGACCCGGACGGGAATGCGATCATCGTGGAGCTTCCCGCTCAGTTGGACGTTTTCACAAATTTTCCAGTCCGCCGCAGTCTAAGAGACAGTCTGTCTTGCAGTTGCTGTATACTTCTGCCAAGTGAAAACAGCATCGCCTGGGCATGAAACCATCGGTTGTGTAAGATCTTCTGCGTGCCAGCACACGACAGTTCTAAGCATGTCTTTGCACTGTAAATAGTCTCACAATGTGTTGGCCCGCACGCCGCAAATGTGCGTACCAACTCACATGTACAAAAGGCGTGGCGCACACCAGTGTCAACAAGTCTCGGCATTCCTCGTCATAAAAATGTGTAGAATGCACCTCCTCGCCAAGCACAAAGCTCAGACACACATGTGCTGCTGCAGCTGTGCGTACCAGCAGAACACGTGTCATTTTAAGAAGGCAGCCCTCCTTCTGTCACACTGTGCTGTGCTTCCGGCGCATGAAGTTCCCGTACACTACTGTCACACCTTTCACTTAATTCCGTCGATTCTTGTTCTCTTGCAGAGCACTGTTCAGATCCTATGTGCAACACAAGTTCTAGGACTGGTGCTCTTTGCATCCCTGTGGCAGATTTTCCAGAAATTGACCTTCGCACGAAGTTCCGACGCCTTCACATAAGGTGCCTGTTCTTGGGCACGATCGCATCGCGGCAAACAGCTGGCATCTTCGGCCTGGTGGTCGCATTCTGCCTACTGTTTGCATTTTCGGACCGATGAAGACGGGAACGAATGCACTTGCTGCATATCTACGTCGTTTTTTCCACGTGAATGTCATGCCGACTGCCAGAATTACTGGCTACGTGCAGCTACTGCCGCGAGTACGTGTCTGGAAACATCACGTTCCGTGCGACCCATATCCTTGCGTGCTGTTGCCGCAGCGTTCTCCGCCTGGGAGCGTTGGCAGCGAGGTGATCGTGCTGCTAACAGTGCGGGAGATCAGGCCCTTGCAAGAGTTACCTTACGTACGAGTCACGAAACTCTGATGTGTCTCCTACCTGAGTGTACATGCGTGTTCCACACACATCTGCCCACACACTGTCATCAGCAATGTCGTTCTAAGAAGAGCCTGGCTCTCTATGCACCCAACTTCAACAACATCTGTCACTATACCGCCAATCACCTCCACCCCTTGTACGTAAATAACTGCTGATTTAGATCTTCCAGACCCCTGCCGTCTGATCCACTTACTTACCTAAGAAGCGTGACATAATGTGTGCAAGCCCTGCACGCATGAACCTGCTGACTCGACTGGTGCCGAGTTCTCTTGCACTGGCATTCATGCAATGTCTCCTTCTTTTTTATGTCAAGGTGGACTACCCAATCACTGCTTCTATCTTTCGCCTTTCCACCCGAATACCTTAGTAGCAGGTCCGTTCCATCTAAACACTTTCAGCTGCTGTGTGCCAAACACGTGTGTCATCGAATTTGAACACCTCCCCACTCTACTCTCACCGATGACTGCGTGTAGCCGCGTGGTGCAGCAGTGCGCACCAGCGGCAAAGGCTTTTTCTGTGTATGCGACTGTAAGCGTTGATACCATCGTCAAATGGAGCATGAAGCTCTGTGTGGCTGGTGCAGCAGTGCGCACTGCCACGCTACTAATCTTTCGTCCAGCAAGTTCCTGTGCTCCTCAGACTTGATGCTGTGTTTTGTTCACACAACGTCTCTCTCAAATCATTTCCAGACCGTGGATCGCCAGCTTGGCCCAGCATGCCTACGAGTTGTTCCCGTACCCTGCTGCACGACGTCGCCAAGGCGACCGTGCCTGGATGTTCCGCAATGTGGATTTGCAGTACCCGCCTGGAGAACACGAGCAGGCTGTCTTTGAGGACATTGTCGATCTGTATCTGCGCTATATGTATGGATATCTGACCGGCGGTATCATGACGCGCTGCGAACATCTCCGCGTTGCCATCATCAGGTTCCATGTTGCACCCTTTTCTGCTGCCTCAAGCCAGCTTCCTCGACAGCACTTCTTCACGAATGCATGACAGGTCTCGAATTCATGTTAAAGATGTTGGGGTTCCTTCCATTTCCACAGACCAACTTCCGAAGTTTGCTGTTTCTCTTGTCCAATTCCACATGCAGGCACGAAGACCTGCTGTACGAGCCTGTCCGCATATGCGAGGAGCTTGCGCGACTGGGCTTGCAGCGTACGGCCGAGCCACTGGGACCTCTAACTGGCTATTACGCAGGGCGCAACATGGCAGGAGGCTCTCGAGATGGTGTCATTCGCAACAACGACGTCGCTTTTGCGAACTGGACAGAGGCCGAGCTGGAGCACATTAGCACTGCTTGTGCCCGGCACCCGAGTCTTTTCTTAAAGCTGCGCTACGCTGTTCCCGGGTTTGACTCGCCCGACGAGGTGTTGCGCCATTATTTTGAGGGCCAAGCGGGCGATGAATCGTCAGACGAAGTGATTTGATCACATGCATGCCCTCTTGCGTTGCAAAAAAGGGAGGTGCATTCCACTTGCCGCCATGCTGCTTCTTCCATGAGGCACGCGTTGCGATTCGACACCAGTGACTTGATGATCTGCCTGTGCCTTCTCCACTAGTGGCCATCTTCCGCCACAAGCAAATCTCTGTCCCAGTCCCTGCTACAATTCAGTCTTGCCCAACTTCTCTATCCACTTTTCTCAAAGGTACGTCAACAGTTTGATGATTTTGCAACTTCACGCATCAGGACTTCTCTCACAACACTTGCTTTCGCATCTCACCTACACAAACATTGACAATCGTGACGTCTGCATTCCTTTTATACACTTCATAGCCCG
>JAOBYJ020041125.1:0-11473 GCA_025403565.2 Palythoa heliodiscus
GTGGGGGGGGGGTAAGAACTTATACATGGAAGGAGTTTTTCATTTCCAAAGGTGGAGGCAATAACTCGCGAATCCATTTAACACAAAATAAACGAGAGATAAGCACTGGCTTCAATTGGTTTGGCAGCGTGGTTGGTGCAGTGATAAAACCTCAACCCAGGTTCAAACCCTAGCTCTGCCAAAACTTGGGCATTTGTGTGTCCTTCTTTTCTGCCAAAGTTGACTCAGCTTTCCATCATTATGAGGTTGGTACAATGAGAACCAGTCTCTGCTGGAGGCTAACCTGCGACTAATCATTGTCCCGTCCAGGGGGAGTCAATGCTCTAACCATTGTCCCGTCCAGGGGGAGTCAATGCTCTAACCATTGTCCCATCCAGGGGGAGTCAATGCTCTAACCATTGTCCCGTCCAGGGGGAGTCAATGCTCTAATCATTGTCCCGTCCAGGGGGAGTCGATGCTCTCAGGTCTCATCCGCTTAACACCACAGAAACCGGAGATATGCACCGGCTCCGATGGCCCACATTGGCTCGTAGAAGCATTTAGCTGTACCTTCAATTGGTTCACTTAGACAGTGTTAAGTTCTGTTAATCACAGTTTTCTTTCTCCAGGGACATGCTTGCCACAGGCTGTGAAGACAAGTGCGTCAGAGTTTACTATATTGCGGCAAACACGGACCAACCAATAAAAGTATTTTCAGGTTTGTAAACAAAGGAGGGGGCGGGGGTTATTACACACCACAAAGACATCATATTATGATAATTATTTTATCTGTTGATAGGACACACTGCCAAAGTGTTTCATGTGAAGTGGAGTCCATTGAGAGAAGGGATTCTGTGCAGTGGGTCAGATGATGGGTAAGATTGCTGGAGAGTTGTAATTATATTTAGACAAAATGTAATTAGTCTTTCTCACAGCAAGGAGAAAGTACGGGCCTTTTCCCAACTGTTTTATAAAATTTTTGGATCCTAAAGGTTATTACATGTAGGTTCACTACACATATGTATCAGCTTTGTCTGTTATAGAAACTCTTCTATTAAACTGTGGGGATGAACACAACAAAAACTGTTCCTTTGTCATGTGAAGATATCAAGCTTTTACTGTGAAGAGCTATAGATGTTTGATCGATGATTACGTATTTATTAAATTCTGATGGTCTCTTGCTGCATTTTCCTTGCAGAACTGTAAGAATATGGGATTACACTGAAGTAAGTTAAAATAACAATAGTAATAAATGTTGATGGTCATGACAATGATTATGGTGACGACAACAGTGATGATGATGATGATGACAAGGTCAGACCTTCCAACTCTCACGTTTGGCAGTGAGACTGACGGTTTTAGGTCTCATCTCACGGTTTAACCTCTAAAACTCATGGTTTTCCCACTTCATCGAATTTCTTAAGTTTTCTCATCATTTTCTGTCTTTAAAATGAAGTTTAGCTTGATATTTGGCCACATTTCTTTCCTCTTCGCCTCATTTATCACGCCGGGAATCTAACAATGACAGCAGATTTTTTCTTTTGGATTGTGATAGAAAGTATTGCTGTACCTTAAACATACGCATTATTAACTGTAAATTTTTGAACGTTTTGTAGTTTTTTCATTTTTGAAATATTTTGTTAATCTTAAGGTCTGGTACCCCAATCTCAAGGTTTTTTTCAGGGAAATTTTTGACACCTCGAGGTTTGGGGATTTGGGAGGTTGGAAGGTCTGCAAGGTCGCCTTATCAGCTAGCAATGATGACTAAAATCGTGACCAAAAGAAAATTTGGATCAATACATTTAACCTGAGGAGCACAGAAATATTCTTGATGTATCGATACAAGGTTCGCATGGTTCAGGGAAAACCTGCAAAATCAGAGAATTTTGTAAAATGGTTTTCCAGGCCTGGAAAGTCATAAATTTTGCTTTTGATCATGTAAAATTTTTATTTGGTCATAGAAAATGCATAAAGTAAACCAAGTTATGGATAAGAAAGATTTTTTAAAAACGTTTATATTTTCATGGTAGAATTGGCGTGCAACAAGCTGTGAAGTGCGCAAAATTTGCACTGCGCTTAACCCTTTTACTTCCGGTAAACTATTTGACAACCATTGTTCATCAACCAATCAAATTTGCTTTGCGAAACAACAATGCAAGGTAGCCTGTCATGATTTTTTGCACGATCATGCAATTTTTGTGAAAACTAGGTTATGAAAAACACATAAAAGTTATGGAAAACATCATGGAATTTCAAAAGTTGAGACGAGTACGAACTCTGCAGTATGGCTGCGGTATCATTGCATTTTATAAAAAAAGATGCAATTCATACACAGAAAATGACAAATTGTTTAGTCATAATTCACCAAGTTAGAAAATCTATTTTATTGACTATTCTAGATGTCGAACTTTTTCGACAGAGCTGTGTATGAACTAACTTTATTGTTCATTTTAATCAGGATTTTTGTATCAAGGTACTAGAAGGCCATACTGCTCCAGTTCGGGGTTTGCTTTGGAATCCAGAAATTCCATTTTTATTGTTATCAGGCAGCTGGGATTACACAATAAAGGTTTGGGACACAAGGTAAGGATTTCTTATACAGTTCTGTCCTTTGTAACATATCAAGACCCAAGTGTGGCCTTTTAAGGGTTTGTGACCTAAGAATCGATTTTTAAAACTGACCTAAGTTCCGGAAGTGCATTGAAAAGTTGCACAAGTGTGACAACTCGCTTTATTTGGTTAAGGAGAACGAAGGAGAAAGCCCTCAATCTGGTTTTGCTTGCAGTTTCTGTCGCCCAGTACAGCAGCTACTTTAGCCTCAACCAAGCGGGACAGTCTTGACTCCACAAGAGTAAAGTTGAAAAGGCATAAAAATACAAATCACGTTCAACTTCAGCGGCCGCACGCACACGTACAGGTCACGTGACCAAATGGCAGTAAATTTTTTCAGACATATCCCTTTTTTGAATAGCATTTTCACAAAAGAGCCGTGATTTCCGTAACTGTTATAACGCACTTTATAAACAAGAATACTAATATCAATGTCAAACGTCATGGAGTGACATCAGTATACTATTTATCCTGTTCAAATTTACAGCTTTTACATAATTTGCCTATCAGTTGTTGTGATCGATGCTCTCATTTTCTATGGTAAAAACTTAAAATAATCTTCTGGAGCAAACTGATCCCCCTTCCTGACTGCCACACAAAAAACAATCGGATGTCAATGTGATCAAGTCATTAGAATCTGAAGTAGTTACATGACTGGACGGGACTTCAACAGACTGTCGACCCAATATAAAGCTGTGTCCGTAGCTTTTTTATTAAAAGCAATTTTGCATCGCCTTTTTTCTGTTATCTCAGCTGTTACAAAACTATTCAATTTTTTATTGCACTGGTATAAGAAATTTCTACATGTTTTTCTTTCAAACTAAAAGAACTTTCTCCTGCCAATTAAAAATACCACAGCAGGTAACACACAATACTTTGCAAACTTTTAAGGGATGGTCGTTGTCTTGATACAGTTTTGGATCATGGAGCAGATGTGTATGGTATGTAACTTGTGAGAAGCCTCTATCTATCTCATTAAAACCATGCTTAACGATTCGTTTTGTAAATGCAAAGTTGTAGATATGTGCTAGGGGAACTGGAAGATTACGGCGTATGCGCTTGTAAATTGTTTTATATTTTATAAGTTGTTCAGTTGTTTCCTTTTCTTCCAAATTTTGCTCTGCTTTTTTTTGTCAGCCATGAGTTAACATAATGGAGGGGTATAGATGCTCTTCATCCGTTGGCTTCTGAGTTTTATGTTTTTTTGATCTTCAGTTTAATTCTCAAAAAGAAAAAGCGACAGAATTGTCTCAAAACATTCGGTTATTGCTTGCAGCTGGTTGCTATTTTAACTTTAGCTTTCTACAATTTTGTCCTTTGTAATATTGATACCAGCATTGGTGCATGGATACATGCATACTGAAGCAAATTTCATCGTTCCGATTTTAATAGGTTTATCATGCCACAGACACCGGCCTTTCACAGTGGCTTCATGTTCACGAGACTCAACTTTGAGAGTGTGGTCCATAGCAAAGTTTGCGAGTGCCATGCAGATGAACATACTGGCTGATCAACCCTTGACAGAGGTCGTTGCAAGTACTGTAGGTGAGTCCTGGTAGAATCACATAGCACAAAACATACGCGTATTCTGATTGGCTGAAAGTTATTTGGAGCAGACCAGATTTTTCATGGAATACACTTTTGTGCATATTTAGCTTTTCCCTCCGCGCCTTCGCTCTTCATTCACGCGACTCACATGAATTTTTCAGCCGGCTGAACTTAATTGTAAACAGTGAACTAAAAGACACAAGTTGGACAAGCATCAGAGAAAAGTTGCTTTATTTCATTTTCTTTGTACATGTAAATGTGAAATTTATATATAAATGTCAAACAGTATTGTCAGTAACTGTTTTCAAAACGCAGAAGAGGGAAACCTACAAAGTTTGAGATAGAAATTGACTTTTTGGCCCATTTTGGTACTATTTGTGCTTTGTAATTCACTGCAAATCAGTTGTTTGACTCGTGTACTGGACGTTAAATTTCACTCATAAAAAATATCGCACTCAATCGCTTCGCTTACAAAACCCAAATGTTGGACAGAAAGCTCTAGTTCGCCCAACCAAAAGGAATAATAGAGAAGGTATTGATTGACTATCTTTCATTGTAGAGCAATCGCTGGCCGATGGAGCCCCAACCATGCTAGTAGGGAGAATGTCACGGGAAGTCAAGGGAATGTTGGAGAAAACTGACGAATATTCCAGACACTTAATGGCTGTAAAAATGTTTTCAGGTCTCTTCACAGTAAGTTATTGCCTCAGACTTTGTGATGATTGTTATTTAATGGAACAGAAAAATTAACCGTTATCTAGTTTTCTATAACCACACTGTTGTAACTGTGTTTGTGTTCGTTTACTCACAACATTGCAAAAACTACAGTACCCACATCAGGTGAGTTTAGTGGTAGTGAAGTTCATGTCGCACATATTGTGCGTTTAGAGTGTTGTGCATGTGGGATCTGTCTTTGTGCAATTTTTTTTAAGTTTCCAATCTATAATCTAGCAAGAAAAATTTACCACGAAGCGCACGACTTTTTATATTTAAGTTTGTCAAGACAACGTCAGCTTAAGCTGCATATAATGTGATCAGATTTTTTTGATATACAATTCCTTACAAAATTGGATATTAGTGGTTATACATTTCATACATATTGCGAAAAAGTTCACAAAAATCTTCTCTCGTTGCTGCCCTACAGCCTCCCTGTGGAGCCAAGAATCTGTGGGACCTAGTGACTGTCTTAACTAACAGCGAGGGAGATATGTTAGATGAAACATACAGCAAAGGGATCATGCACACAAAACACATGGTCAAATACAAGGCAGTAAGTTGCATGAAAAATTACAAGCTACACTATCCACCATAAGATAAACATTTTAAGATAGTGATATTCATGATGATGACAGTTATGGTTATGATGATGATGATGATGATAATGGTTATGGTAATGATGATGATGGTGATGATGATAGTGATGTTGATAATGGCGAAAGTGATGCTGCTGCTGCTGATGATAATGGTTGTGATGGTAATGATGATGATGATGTTGATAATGGCGATAGTGATGCTGATGATGATGGCTGTGATAGAGATGGTGATGTTGATAATGGCGATAGTGATGCTGGTGATGATGATGATGGTGGTGATGATGATGATAATGGCGATAGTGATGCTGCTGCTGCTGCTGCTGATGGTGGTAATGGTAATGATGTTGGTAATGGCGATAGTGATGATGATGGTAATGGTAATGGTGATGATGATGAAGATGATGGTGATGGTAATGGTGATCATGATGATCACGATGGTCATGATGGTGATGGTGAACCTGATGATGATGGTGATAATGATGACAGGGTTGCAGTGAAAAGTCTAAGAAAACGAATCGTTTCAAGATCAGGGCACGAGCTACAGCATACGTTCGTTACAAGCTGAAGAATTTTAATTAAGATTGCTCAAATTAATTAAAATTGTTCAAGTTGAAGAACAAATATTTAGCATCAAGCAAAACGATCCAAACCTTAATCAATGTGTCGGTTGTTTTTTTTTTATCGTGGAACGTCCTATTTCAATTTCAACCCGCAGTAAAAAGACTTGCAATAACTGATTGACAATTTGGAAAAAAAGCATTGAGACGTGATGAACAGTAACCTATTTACTTTCAGTGATTTCTATTTTTATCTAATCTCTATTTATTTTCCATAATACTATCTCCCATTGTTTGTAACTTCCGTCCGTTATTTTTTTAAACATATAAATTTAAGCTGTAACATAAATTGTCCTATTAAACCTGATGAAGACTGATAATAGCCATTTGAAATATCAAACATGCGTCTCAACACTTCCTTTTTACGTTGTCAGATCAGTTATTGCAAGACTTTTTGTCAAAAATTTTAATTTTTGTTCTATTTTCAACTGATCAAGATCTTCTGATCCAACGTTGGCAAGTATATTGATCGTACACGGTTCTGCGCTGGTGCTAAATCTACTTATTTGAATTTACTGTTTTAAAGTCAGTTTTGATTATCTTCCGCTGTTTTAACTGTAAAATCTTTGTAAATCTGCTGCGATTCAGTATCTTCTTGCCGTGGCCAGTCGGTTTTGATGGTTATGTCATTATCAATGGTCATGATGATGGCACAAATGTTGTTGAAGTTGCTGATGACGGTGATGTTGATTGTAATGGTGATGATGAAGATGATGATGATGATGATGATGGTGGTGGTGGTGGTTTATAGCATTTAAAGGAGTTTGAGTTTTGGCTTTTCAATTTTTATTGTTATGATAATGATGATGATGATGATGATGATGGTTTAGAATATTCCCATGAATTAATTGACGCCATTTTCTTTCTATATGAAGTCCGAGGCGCAGGAGCTAGAGTTGGTCAAGATCTCAAAGTTTGGACTTGGTACACCATCTAAAAATGACAGGTTACGGGAAGCAGCAAGTATTCATATCAAGATTGGTGAGGTGCAACGATACTGTGAACTGATGGTAGAGCTAGGAGAGGTACAGAACAAATGGGTCCATTTTCTGTTTTCAATGGCCCAAATAATGTGCTTAGGGTTCCGCAGTTTGCCTTTTGTATGTTTATATAGTTACTATTTTTATTTCTCTCATACAATCTGTATTTTTGGTGCACACAGCTTAACTGTGGAAAGTACTTGTTTTTCGGACTTGATATCTTGAGAAATTTGCTAGCCCAAAACAAATATAAAGACAGAGAGATCTTATTTTACGAGGGTAACACGTGACAGTAATGATTGATAAACTTGGTAAAGATAAAAGTAACTTTATTCAACGTCGGTAGTTCCGTCAGTTCATATAACTGGTATCAATAGAAGCAGACGGTGCGCCCTTTACCCCCTCCCTGTGTAAGTACTCCATTTTACGGGTATTTAGAGCTACACAGGTCAGAGGAAAGTTAAAGCAGACATTGGAATCACTGAGAATCTGTCAGTGCTCTGTTTTACTGCATTAGAAGGCTAAAAAAGTCACTGAAGTTGATAGTATGAACTGTACTTTTGGAGCAAGTTACTTGGCCACATGCACTGATTTGTTGTATTCTCTTTGTTCATTGGATAAGTATTTTTATCTTGAGACTAATAAGGGTATTATTGTTATTTTATTACATGGCAAGTCAAATTTCTTGGGCCAATAACCAAATCCAGCACGCAGATTGGCCGAAAATCGGTCCAATAACTTCCCATACAAGACCGGGAAGTTGTTGGACCAATTTCTCGCTAACACAAACGCGCGTTTGTTCTCTTTTACTGACTTAAAGCTGAAGCCATGTAATAAATATCTTAATAACCTCGCCTTTGCTCGATCTGTCCTGGAAAATATTTGCCTTCGGTCTTTCGTACAGACCTCGCTACGCTCGGTCTGTACAGTGGAAGACCTCGGGCAAATATTTTCCCGGACAAACCTCGCACTCGGTTATTAAAATATGTGTAATGATGGATAACGAGGATGATGAAGATGGTGATAATGGCGATGATGATTGCGATGATGGTCATGACGACAATGATGATGATGAATATAACTTGAATTGTATTTTTGTTTTTGCAGTGGGACAAAGCTCTTGCAGTGGCACCAAGTGTCTCCTTTGATTACTGGGAATGCCTCACTCAAAGGTTCAACACAACTTTTGCTGCTTTTGTTCTCAGTATTTGGAGAGTAGCTTCTAATCCCATTACGCACCAGCTATCAAACTTATTTTTCTGCTTTCGCTAAATTTCTTCTGTGTTAATATTGGTGCTATAGGGTTTGACTGTATCTGATATAAAAGAACTTAAGATGGTGCTTCTGTGCATAATGATTGCTTGCAATGCTAAAGATTCTTCGCAGGCACGTAACCAGGGGTGAGGGCTAGGGGTGTATGTGTGCCACCCCACCGTTCAAAAGGCCCCCTCCCCCGCAAAAGGCATTGCAGTTAATACAATGTGAAAAAAGTGTAATATGGCGAGAAAGTTTCGTCTCACTTGACTATTATTGAGTAAATCCAATCTGCAAAGTGTTCTATGTTTTTCATCTTATTATTCTTACTAGTCGTACAGTAGACGGCAGCGTGGTTGGCACGGTGGTAATATGTCTTACTTTCAGCCACAAGGTCTGAAGTTGCTGAACATCTGTGTAACCTTCTGTCCATCAAAGTTGACTCGGCTTTCTATCCTTACAGGGTAGATAAACTGAGTACCAGCTTCTGCTGGGGGTTAATCTGCAATGGATTAGTGTCCCGTCCTGGGGGAGTCAATGACTCTCATACGCTTAGCACAACAGAAACCGGAGATAAGAGGCGGCTCTAAGAATCCACATATAGAAAATTACTTGGAACTGTTTATACTTCTCCACTTGTCTATTTGGCTAGTTTTTACAATGAAAACCCGTGCACACGAAAAATAGTTAAAGAAAGTCTTCGCATTTTTCAGGGACAGCATGGTCTTAGGTCTGCTACAAATATTTTAAGACACTCCACCTCAACCTCTACCTCCACCCCACAAAAATCCTGGCTACGCGCCGGCTTGGTATAATAATTACTGATAGTATAACCTACTAATGGTGAATTGCATATTCTGCATTCTCATTGGTTACTGAGTAGTATCCTGCATTTTCATTTGTTACTGAGTAGCATCCTGCATTCTTATTGGTTATTGTACTAAAGTAGTTTGCAGCATCTGAATAGTAGTTATTTTATAGATAATTTATTTTATTTGATATTTTAGTAGGTTTATAATAAAACAATTAGATTTCTTGCCTTCGGCCTCATGTTATATTCACTGGTAGCGCATTAGTCATTCAAAGACTGCTTTGTGAAGTGTCTCGTGTATTTCAAGTGAAATCGTGGAAACGCGGTGGTTCGATTATTGATAGTGTGTTGTGAAATGATAGGTAAATTTTTTACCATAGCAAAAAATTTTCTTTTTACCTTAAAAAAGCCAGGAAGCCAAAATTTAAGGAAATGGAAATTTTAATTCATGGTTTTTACCAAATTTTTCAAAAAAAGACCATTAACGTAACATTAATAAAACTGATAAACTTGTGACACTCGATGCGCCCTTTACCTCCCTCTCTGTGTCATTGCTCCCTTTTAGGGATATTTAACCCTTAAATACACAAGGGGGGGGCCTCGAATATTTTGCACCCAAAGTTGTACGGATTGACCAATTGCCAAAAGCTTTGGCCTAACTGTACCTTGATTAAGGACGCTAAAACTACACTGATCAGAGGAAAGTCAAAACAGACTTTAGAGTTGCTGAGATTGAACTGGGACCTCCGGCGCTGAAGACAGTGCACTCACCAACTATGCAACACCTGCTCCCTTTCCTCTATCCTTCCTCGAAAATTGTCTCAAAAATTTGAATGTGCCCCAATGCTGATCTCTTGACATATTCTTTGATTTCAGACGGGCTGCACAACTTGTTAGGGAAGACAACGATGCTGCCATTCCATACTGTGTGGCCAGCGGTGATATTGCAAATGTTAGTAAGGGACGGACCATTGGACTTTTGAGGGGTCAGATCAGCATGGTCTTCGGTGAAAGATTTTGAATATAAATTTCCTGCGAAACCCGCTGAACGAAAAAAAATCCAGCAGAGCAAAGTGGTGACATAATCCTTTTAATAAATTCTTGCACTGACCAAGTTTTCCTCCCCTTTCCCATCCAAAATAAGGTCTAATGGTCCGCCCTTAAATTAGCGGGTTTCACCTGACGTTATGTTGGTGCCCTTGAACAATAGAATTTGAAGATTCATTTGTTTAGGATGCCAACATGGCCGCTTCCTCTTTTGTCTTTAGCGTCTCTAGGGATTGCACCAAAACTAAGAATACAAGAGCAAGAAATAACTTCGTCGAAGCAGTGCAAATATTTATAAAATTTCGAAGGAATATGCTATATTTAGCTCATTTTACCGGTCATTTAGTGTGAAAAGGATGAATTACAAATTCTGGGCTTAGTTGAGGAACAACCTTGGTAACCTGGACAGATGCTTTACCAGTGCTAGCGTCCTAAGATAATGTAAATATTCCAAGTTACAATGATGATTTTCTATGTTTTCAGCCACTGTCATTTTTGTTTTATTAAAGCAAAAGTTTGAGCATTTTCTAAATTATAAATGGGAGGAGTGACAGGTTACAATATTCAGCAACTTAATTGTTACATGGCAGTTAAGCTGAAAAAGTTGTTGAGGATTTAATTTTGCTTCTCGATAAAGGTTTAAAATATGTACAGATACTTGTGAATGTAACCTCCTGAAACGTTCTATCATTCCTTTCTATTTTCCGACTAGGGCATGAAAGAGAGAATCAAGCCTGTGATTCCTAAATTTCGTTATTTTTTTCTTGCAGCTTGTGACGTTCTACACATCACGAGGTCAACTACAAGACTCGCTCCTTGTGGCACAAGTTGCGGCTGAAGGGGGATTCCCCATTCGAGACAAAAAGGGCAAAGATCAGCATGGTCTTCGTAGAAATGACGTCCTTCCAAAAGTAAAAAATCATGTTCCAGTGGAACACTCAAGGTATCTAGAAACGTTGTTTCAACAAGTGTAACAACTTACTTTATCTGTTTAAACTACCGGGTTGATACGCTACAAGAGAAACTTAAAGCTCCTTGAATTTTAAAATTTTTCGTTCAAAACCTGGGTTTCCTTCAAAAGTTTAGGTTTTTCATGGGAACCTGGAATACCCTTGAATCTCGAGTTTCCAGTCTACCCAGTATAGTTTTTGTATAGACAAGGTTCGTACGGTTCCTGGAAATCCTGGAAAATGCTGGAATATTTTGGGGGCCCTTGATATCTTGGAAAATCCTGGAATTTTTGGAGGCCCTGGATATCCTGGAAAATCCTGAAATTTTTGGGAGGCCCTGGATATCCTGGAAAACCCTGAAATT
>JAOBYJ020041345.1:0-11467 GCA_025403565.2 Palythoa heliodiscus
CTAGTCTCTCCTTTTCTCCTCCTCTTCCCATTCCGTCGCGGCTCGCTCTCCAACTAAATACTGGAGAGCTCGGCTGTTGATAGGCTAACATACCAATACAGGCAGGATACCAACATCATGGTAAACCTTTTTGCGTTCATCGAATTTCAGCTTTTTGCGAATTGCATTGAATAATTATATTCGCGTGATTAACTAAAAGCAGTTATATTCAATGGTTTTAAACACACGTTCTATTTCAAAACTGAAAATCTCTGGAAATCTTGAGTTTTCGGCCGTGAATCGTTTTGAAAACTTGTAAACACAGCTCTGCTATTGGTTTTCGTGTATATGAGCTACTCGTAAAATCTAATTAGTGGTGTATTATCAATGCTGCGATCTGATTGGGTAAGCTACTAGTAGGCTAAAAGTTATAGCCTACTAGTAACAAAAAACGCCGCCTTTGAAAGTCAACACAATGGCGGCTGATTCGTATTTTTACGCCAAAATGAAGAAAAATTATTTTCAACTTGACCAACTAGTTGAATTTTACTAAAAATCTTTTCCTCTGCCTCAATAAAACTCAATATACAGCGAGTACGAGAACCAATCAAATTGCCTAAAACTCAATATGCAGCGAGAACGAGAACCAATCAAATTGCCTAAAACTTGATATCCAGTGGGTTAGATTTTCCTATTTTGTGTTTATGTTTATCTAAAATGATAACAAAAAGCACCTCTCACAGCATTAAAGTGATTAAAAAATAGGCCCTCGAGGAGTGAATGTGGCTACTGCTTGATATGGAGAATTCAGTTTACTGTTGTTTTTGCTAGAGTAGAATATATTTTCAAAGGAATCAGGTGCAAGAATTTTTAACTAAACAAGAAGTTTTAAAAAAGCCTGCACTGGATTGCCTGCTTTGTAAACACGGAATTTACCTTGCAGCATAAAATAGCTTTTTGTATGAGAAGAATTTTCTGAAGCCGCGAGCCAGCCGTCGCGTCGTTAATGAACCGATTGTGCATTTTAATGGTTTTCCTTCTAGCAAAGTTTTCTGCTGAATGTAAAACTTCGACAGATCAAATACTGTCATACTGATTGTGCATGATAAGAATGAACAGCTTAGTTGTTTTAAATCGAAAAATTAACCGAGTCACGAGTTGGAAAAACGAATGCAGGTTTGTGTATTTGTAAAATGTTTTAGCGCTACTCAAAGATTTGGCTTTGGGAACTTTTCCAACCGAGTGAAGCACATTACCGTGAGGTTACCTAGCACGTGACAAAAATCTGCCGTTGCATCTTATATCAAATTTTTATCCACGAAGAGTGAAGATTTTACACGATACAAATGTCTTCTAAATTCCTTGGTTTTCCACAATTAACTTTCTCGTGACTTATTTTAAAACAACCTTGATTTTTGTGCCTAGCGGCTCGAAGAGTCCAAGGCACAATGCTATCGTGCAGGTGATTGGGTACGTGAGTGGGTGGTGATTCGGAAGTTATTCGAGATCAACTCGGCATTAATCGATACACCAACGACTTATTGAGGACCAGCCGACTACCATCTTCGCATTTCAAAATAGGCGCTGATGTCATTCGTCAGCGACGGCCATAACTTGTTGTCGCATGTTGGAGTTCTGTTCTCAACAGAAAGAAATAAGTCTCGACCTATACGGCCCAGATTTTATCTATATTGGAGTGTGCAGACATGTGGATTGTACTCTAAATTTTTCGCAGAACCTTTGAACAGCTTACAAATACACAAGAATGCTGTGGTAGGACGGGTAGATTGCTTTAATTTGGGATGGTTGCTCAACACTTGGCAAGCAGACGGCTCGAAAGCAAACCATATTATCTAACTCAAATAAACTCAAATAGTATTAAAATAACCTCCGAGTTGACAATTATTTAGCATGGCGTGGAATGTTACGTCACCGACTCCCGTATATGTCGACAGCTTTTCTCAAAATAAAGGTAATTAAGTTTAAATTTCTGTCTTAATTTGTCTCCATATGGGCTGATTTAACTCCTTTGTCTTTTTCATACATGTTTTTTTGTTGGTTTTGCTATCGTAAGGCAGATAAATTTTCTTAGTTAGCTTACAAAATTGTTTGTGAACTGAATGTTTGAATAAATTATATAGCTTTAATCTTATTCGATTGAACTTCTTCGTAACTTGCCATCAGTGCAGCAAGCAAGTCTCAAAGTTTGCTTGCCCGAGCCAATTTCCCACTTGCCCGCATTTAAAAAAATCAAGCTTGTTTTAAAATAATTCACGAGAAAGTAAATTGGTGGAAAACCAAAGAATTTAGAAGACCACCTCACTATTCGCGGAGAGAAATCTGATAAGCACGTGAGGCCAAAGGGCAGATTTTAGACGGTAATCTTTCCAGACTTCAAAGCAAAAGATAGGCAGTTTTAGCCTGCGTTGCGGCTCTTGGGGGGACTGGGGCTTGGGCTCTTGAGGGACTGGGGAAGAGGGGGGAAGGGAGAGCCTGCTATGAAGGCTCGGCATTCGCCATTATGCCCCTGTCTCAGCCAGGTTTGGTTTTGTTATGGATTTGTGAAGTTCAACTCAAAAATTATGTTTCGCGAAGTTAATTTGCACATGATTATTAAAAAAAGACTGAAATAGCAAAAACCAATGTTAACATATCTCGCCAATCAATACAATGACACAAGCGTATCCTAAACTTTGATCATAAATACATGTGTTATGATGTAACCACTTCGATATCTACACTTTTAGCGCTCTAAAAATCACTACTCGGCTGATATCTAGAGAAGAGATGAGATTTCTTCACGTTCGATGGATTTCGGATTTACGTTGTTGGAGCAACTTATTTTCAGGGAAAAAAGTTCAGCATTCATTTGATAAACGAATAACTCCATGTTTGTGAGTTGATACGATTTTTTCAGTCATTTAGAAAAATGGACTTATCGTCACTCACTCGTACATCTCTTATTCGTTAATTAGACCTCGTAACCGCAGTTGACAAGTAACTCTCAGTCTCACCTTGCTCCTGTCCAGGTTTCAATGGTATGTGCCTCATTAACAACAATCATCTCCAAGCTTTTATTTAAAAAGGAGTTAGGATTTTTTAAAACACGTTGAAAATTTGAGTCCTGAAGTTCCTCTGAACTGGCAAAGATCAGCCGTTTGGGACTGCAACATCGACAGCCATTGTATTTTATTTTATTTTTTAATTTATTTTATTTATTTATTTCGATCGACTTAAGCGAACAGCAACTGATCCCCAACGAATCCGGCGGCCTCCAGTATCTGATCCTGCTAAATTCTAACAAGTGGACAAACGACCGAAACAGAAACATTCACTTCCACGGCCTCGGAAAACACGCAAAAATTTAAACTCTTTCCGAATCCTGTTGGCAAAACTGCAAACACTTCCCTTCGTCTCAGCACTCAGCAGCGACTCCACGACAGTTGGCGAAAATATTTTAATGCCAATGCTTTGTACTAATTTACCGCCGTTTAAATGCGAAACGAAAGCGAAATCTCTTCGTGGCTCATTCGAAAGAAAACCGATCTATTTTCGACTAATATTTGTTGCCGTAGCTCAAGCCGAAGAAAAACTGAAGATTGGAGTTACATTACTTACTATCTTACTATTTCACGGACTGAATAACCGGCGACATAGGGCTTACTGCCTGGTAACCAGGCAGCAGTAGCCACAACCAGGCAGTAGACACAAAAATTGTTTGTTTGGTATTATTTTTGGGTTTCACTAAGTCCCATAAGGATATAGCTTAATGGCAGATGGGGGTAAAACAATGAGATTCAAACTAGATTCTAATGAGATTCTTTTGTGTAACCTTCCACCATGTACGCTGAACTGGAACCTTCTAAAACCCACCAACATTTGGGTTTTACAACCTTTATGATGTCACTGCTATGCAACGCCCCGATGGTGGTCCACGGCAATTAACTGTATTATCACCCACTTTTAACTTCAATTGAGGAGCGACTTTAGGATTACTGATACAGTTGTTCTCAAATGATGGAATCCCTCGTGTGCAACATTAGGTCCTATTCAAATGCAAACGAGTGTATTCTTCAAGTATATGGAGTTATTTTTTTACAAATTACGTTTAAGACACGAATATGAATCGTTGCCAAGGTAATGATTCTAAAATATATTTTGTTGGCTTCAGGACAAATGTAAGCCGAACTAAACAAACACATTACCCTAACATTGTTATGTCTGCGTAGAATTTAAATTTCACAACTTTAGTTCAAATGTAATTTTAAACTTATCGAACTGTGGAAAGTAGTTTTCGAAATGTTCATGGTCGTTAAACCGGGATAACAAAGCTACTCCTAGTGAAATATACGATGCGTTAATCTTTTGTTAGCCCGTCAAACGTTTCTGTCAAGCGTAACGCAATCATATATGTCATGCAAATTTGCAAGTTTTGTTTGCGGCAACTTCGCGATATTACGCTTCAGTTCCGGCCACATTCTGTCTGTCTGTGTCTTCGAAATATTTATTAAAGATAAAGGAATGTTAATACACTTTTCAGCATGGAAAGAAAATCTTACTAGGGCGAAGCGATTTTAGTATATTACATGTACATAACAGAAAAGGCCAATATTTGCAAAATTTGGTACACAATGAGATTGACATACCAGGGTAACCTGCAGTTTACAACACCCGCGGACTATGAACCGACATGGCGGTTTGCTTTTTAAAATATTTGAAAATGACCGGTTTTCTCATGCCCACCGTTGGGATTAACTGGACTTTTGGTCCTCTCAGAAGATGAGCAATACATCTTGCACGGAGGTAAGAGTTTTTTCTTTTCTTAAGCGAAGTTATCTCACTAAAACTGTGTCTCTGAAACCCCTCCTGATATAGAGCAGTTAGGAGAACAGTCATAAAATGACCATGCTGAATATTTTTCGTCGCAAAGTGCGCTAACAAAGTGGATCCCAATTGAGTAATGTTTTGTTTAAAACTTAAATGTTTGAAAGCGGAGTAAACAAAAGTATTAGTTAACTCAGGGTCAGAGAAAAGTAAACTTCTGTCAGTTTCTTTCATTCGAGTCACTCAAAATGCTTTCATTTTACAATTCGTTGAAGTCAAAAGTTTAGTATATCACCAGATGTCATGATTACGCGAACGTTTAAAAACGTAAAAGATACTTAGGTAAATAAACGTGTCTTCAGGGCATTCCTTAATCGCAAAAGATTATACAAACATTTGACAAAATTTGCTTTTATCTGACACTACACTGTAACTTAGTTAAAACGTTTTAGAAAACATTCATAGAGTTGAAGATGTTTTAATGAACTGCAACTTTTTACATACTATAAAAGTTAACGTATGGATTCATTTTTTGTTAAACTTCTTTTTTAGTTTTTCCTTTCCTTTATTCTGTTATGACTTATTATGTAGCTACTTATATAAGCTAGCTGTTTGTTTTAGTATTCTCCTCAGATAAGCCGTTGAAAGAAATTAGATAAACAAGGGTATTATTTGGATAGTGCCGCGAACGTGATCAAAGTGTACCTCTGACGTAAACGTTATCCGTTGCAAAAATTGAAGTTGAGATTAAATTAGATTAGAAATATAAAAACAGTTAACACGATAATGCACCAATCAACAAAACTGGGCAATTCACTCTTAACACTAACAGTAACAATAGGAATGCTAACTTCAACTGACATTCTAGCCTCGTTTTTCACATTTCAATGTCATGGATTGATAATTGTCAGCAATATATAGGCCATTTGGTAAATCAATTCCAAGGTGGAATAAAAAAATGTTTAATCACATGTTTTTTGTTTTTGTCGGATTGATGAGAACGAAACTGTTTTATTGTCTCAAATCACGCAAAATTCTGCTATTCATAAACCAGGCATAACTAATCGATGACATAAATGACATCAATGAAATCAATGAGTATTCAATAAGTAATCGATAGGGAATCAGTTAATTAGTCATTGATATATGCAAATGATCAATGTGTAATCGATGACTAATCGATAGCCCACAAAATTTTTGGTTATCGATTTGTTATCGATTAGTCGGATTACATCGATTAGTCATTTATGGCATTGATTAGTCATTGATTTCATTCATTACTCATCGATATCATATGGTTGCTGAAAGAAGTATAAATGCAAAGTAAAAACAAGAAAGCAAACATCTACCGAAAAAAATCTACACCCACGTTGTCGATTCTTGTCAGCAAACTTGTTAGTTTCATTTTCCGACTGGTTGGTTCCTCTTCAGTTATTTTGTCATTAAATAAAAAGTTGGGTGAAGTGAAATATTGCACAATTATCCGTATTTGTCAAAGCACTTCACACTTCACGTCTCGTCATGGCGAAAGGTTGTTTGACGTGAAGGCGTAATTTCGTCAACAGCTGCTAGTTATAAACTGAGGTAAAAGAACCACAAGCGAAAAAACTGGTATAAAAAGCAAGAAATATGTCTTTCGTTCGCAGTATAATAGTTGACGAGTAGTCGATGGTTCATCGATGAGTAATCAATAATATTAATGAGTAATCAATAGGCTACAAATTAGTCAAATTTTTTGGGCTTCAATTATTCATCGATTACTTATCATCATCGCCAATAATCAATGGCTAATCAATTGATTACCCATCGATTACTCATTGATTACTCATTGATTACCAATTGATGTCATTAATCATCGATTATATATGTCTGGCATAAAATATCCCAACGTTTTAATATTTTGATTTCTTTGCAAGATACTAAAGTAAAAGATAAGCTCGACTCAAAATTAAATGAAATCAAATCAAAAGACAAACTCACAATAAGAGTTTATTGAAATTATTGATAGAGCACAGATTTATGACATAAACTACAGTATCTGTCTGAACACACGTTAAAAACGTTGTGCAACTCTGCAACCTAGATACCAAGGAACTGGCATGCGCAGCTGTGGACAGCGGTTTCGTTCTTAGTCTTATTAGAGCTCGTCAGCACCGCGTCGTCGCCAGGCAACTGAATCACATTTCAGGGTGATTCAGAATTTAGTATTCATAAGAAAATCAAATTAAAGGAGCAATGTCCTGGTTCGGGAGACTAGGTTCTAGTGAAAGATAACTTGATTTCGTATTGGCCCAATATGAAATCAAGTTTATGTTGTTGAGTTAAAAATCGCTCTTTATCTTATCCATCCTTAAGTCATATTTATTGTTTTTTTGCCTGTGTGACAACATTGAACCTTTCCGCTATTATTTCTGTTAGTTTTTATTTCATTCTTATTCAGTGTCCCTTTGGCTTTGGTCTTCACTCAGTGGATCGACGTTATCCTGACTAAAACAAAACATTATCGGTTAGAAAAAATATTAAAAATGGAACAGTCAGTACCTTAAACTAGTTGCTATAATACAAAAGCCAAAACACCAACTTTCATCGGCGGCTCAGTTAATATTTATTCGCTGGCTTCGAAGTAATAGAGATTCAAATCATGCTCAAAGAAATATTTATCGGAGAAACAGCGACTCGAGACGGATATCTATACCACGGTTAAGGGAAAAATCTAGGGTAAATTCTGTTCAGCAATATATAACAAAAAGAAATTGCGGTTTTACCTTGTTCTTGCACTTTGGAGTTTGTAAACGATCGCGGTCTGTGCAAAGAATCCCCTTTTAAAAATCCAGTAAGGGCGGCCGATGTTGATTTTCTTCGTCTGTTTTCTGCTATAGAGATTCTTACAGCGACAGCTAACTGCCTAAAATATAACGGCAATGAAATATAATGATCAATAATACCATGATGGTCTGGGCGAAAGAAGAAGAACTAGAAACAAAACAATGAATGGAGCTAATAAAATTACGAAAGCCAATGGCAATACGTAACATGTGATGAGACAGGGATCGTGTTAAAACTTACCTCTTAAATTGACACTTCTAATTCCATCCGAGGGCTGGATCAAATTGCTGAAAAACGTAGGTCTTTACAACATCAAAGTAAAAGAGCTGCAACAGTTTTTATCGCAAAGCCGAAATATTCCCTCACCTGATACACAACTTCACTTGTTTGTTATCAATAAACTAGAACTTAGTCTCCCATAGCGGGACATTGCCCCTTCAACAAAAGAAAAGAAGTGCTTGAATGCATTAAGGACGTTGTGTAAAGATGAAATCGATCACATGTCGAGGCAATCGTTTTGTATAACGTATTGTAGGTGTTAGTGTGTAAGTGTGTATGGTGCCTCAGACTCATTGTTTAGTTAGAGTTTTCTGAAGAGATAATGGAGCCGAAACCAATTGTGAAATTGCACACGGTTTAGGTATCCTGCTGATGAACAGTAACTGTTTTGCTATTCATTTTCAGCAACATATATAGTTCATGTCTGTTCAGATTTGAATCGTAAGCCGCATTTTATTTCATATCCATGCTCTAGATATCGTTAGTCTACTTGAAAGACAAGATCGTTCCATTTTCCAGAAATCTATTAGTTTAGATGGCCACCCCCTAAAATCGAATACCGGTAATACCAAAGAAAAAAGACACTGAATTAGTAATTACAAATTACGAAAGGAAAGGTGCGTTTTACCGAAAGTAAATACCGAATACTTTAATACATCTTTGGAAAATACGTTAATTTTTAAGGATAAAGTTTTACAATAACTTAGATTTTTATTATCATTTATTTAATTTGATTATTAGAATAGAATAGCTTTTATTGATTTGTAATTAGATGACTTCATTTGTGACTTAGGATATGTATTCTTATCTTTCGAAATAAAGATTATCATCATTACCATCACTACCATCGTTACCATCGTTACCATCCTCATCATCCTCATCATCCTCATCATCCTCATCATCCTTATCATTATTACTACTGAAAACTGAGACATAAGGTCTTATTTCAAGTGCCCTTTAATTCCTCGTGCTAACAGAGCAGTTAAAGATCCCACACTTGATGTGTGGCTATCAAGGTTTAAGAGCCTAAATGGTCGCCAAGTAGGTAAATGAGGCCAGAGGATATTAAATGGCCGTAATGAGATACAAAATTTTTCATCGAGTGTTGAAATATATTTTTCAACACGAGAGGAGAAATTTTGTATCTCCAAGTGGCCATGTAATATTCTATTTTTATATCAACACCGATAAATAATCAAATTAAAGGCACTGCATGCATCGCGAAAGTGCGATTTCTATATGTAACCATAGGAACAGTGCTCTTTTCACGTGTGACGATAAAGATAACATGTGATCTTCACGTGTAAAAATATCATATTTTCGCACGAAAGCTCACTTGGTAGTTCATTGGTGTTTATATAACAAATTTACTTATTTTCGCTTCGAAAAATACATTTCAATGCGGGTATAAATGGAGGTTAGTCACAATTGTTTTTAATGTGTTCTTCACAGAACGGTAGCCATTTATCAAATGGGAAACTCTCACAGGCCAGTTTCACAAGCGAACTGCCGGCCGCAAGTCCTACCAATGGTTACTTGAGCAGTAGTCACTGGCAAGCTAAACACGCATCCGAGGCCAGCATTGGAAGCTACGCGAGTGGCAAAAACTCCGGAGGTGTTTTTTCTCCAAAGTTTCTCACCAGAATTTGCTGCTACCGCCCGGTGTACTATGGGAAACCCTTGGAGGATACCGATAACCCTGACGGATCGGTAGGAAAATGGTCTTCTATTTTGCCCTATTTGACTCATAGAAAATCGGAAAAAGCAGCCGAAAAAGAGGTTTTAGGCTTTGGTTATTCATGGCTATTTATTGTTGTTTATTTCTTTTTTAAATCTTATAAACGCCGGCTTTTTCGGCCCTGCAAAAGATAGCCAGTAATTTAAGGCTTAATAAACAGAATGTAGGGTAAATGATAGAATTTAAGTTTTTATAATTTAATTAATAAATGTTTCAAGTCGTTTTTTTATTTATCGTCAGTTGAAAAAAGAATTGGCCAGTCTTGTATTGTTTTACGAGTGGGTAAAATTAGCCAATCAGCATCTAAGAATCAGAAAATCCAACCAATCAAAGTGCAGCAGTTTTTTGCGCCCATGAGAAACCTGCCTTTGACCGACAAGTTTCCTAAAATCCCTTTGCTGTCGCTCTTTGGCAACTGTTTGTCCTAAAAATTGATAAACCGATAAATTTCAGTTTATGTTATTTTGTATATGTACCTTGAAATGAATGATAGACTAACACTGATTCGCAATGAGAAAACTATGTCCGTCAAGGGATCGGAATAGATGGGCACCCAACTATCAAATGTGGACTGATATCTGTTCGTATGTATCTATGGCGGCCTTGTAGGGCCTCCAAAGATAAGAGATTTTCATTTCGATAAACATAACTTTTCAATGGCTAAAAGAAATTGGCAACTAAAACAGCCGGTGTGTTCACCGAATCACCCATGATAAACAGCAAGGAATGGAAAATGACTTTTGTTATCTACAGCACAGCTGCATGTCTCTTTATTAATAACTAGAATTTTCTCTTCGATCTGTGAGAAAAGTAAAAATACAACAATCGTTGTCGATAACTATTCAGTTTCTCGTGTGTGACGAAAAAATCAAACAGCCGAAAGCCATTTCGTTATAAATGAAGATGTCAACCAAGTCAACCTTTTCATTCCATGCCATTTTCTCTCTGTCTATGATTTTTTCCACCGTTCTTTGACCTGCACATTTATGTTTTTACAAAAACAACTTTACAAGAACACCCAGGCTCAAATTGAATTAAGAACACCCACGCTTTATAGACTGAACATGCTCAGGCTAAGGTTCGATAACTATGAAAAACAAAGGTTGGATAACTATGAAACGTTTTCAGGTAGAGACTTGACTGAAACTTAACTGAGACTTAACTTATCAATACAGTATGCAGTACAAAAGGTCCAGTGGGTTCTCATGGTAAATGAATATAAAAGCATTGTTCCAAATAATACATATAGGAGAATCTTTGCTAATGTCATTGTTTACCTTATACTTCATTAGCATGCAATTTTAGTCGGACAAAGTACAAAGATAAACAACAACAGAATTTAAAACTTAGAAAGCTTGTCAAATGAAATAAGCGACGGATTTAACTTTCGGTTCTATGTGTGTAGTTTCAAAGAAGAAATCGCTACTCAAAAAAAACCCCGCAAAACAGCTGGGTGGCAAGAACGATACTGATCCACATTCTTTGTAAAATTTCCAGCTTTCAAAACCACATCACGGAGAGAATACTCAGCATATCAATCTCATGTTTTCAGACAGAATATGTTTTGCAGAACACTTCATTATTCAGGAGCTTTGTTTTTGTAGCTGAATTAGAACGACGAGTGCGTATGCTAATGAGGCAAAAAACGTAACAAAGATCCGCATGTAGCACTGACGTCAGTCCTCACTTACAGTCTCCGTGTGTTAAAACTTACGTTCATTTTGAACCGATAAAAGAAAGAACGACAATTTGAGGGTAAAGTCGACAAAAATTTAGGTGTACTAAACTACCTTGCCCCTTGGTAGAGATGTTGAACAACAC
>JAOBYJ020041455.1:0-10000 GCA_025403565.2 Palythoa heliodiscus
GTAGTTGTTTTTGAGGGCCACGGGGTTATCAGTGTTTTTATAAACTACTGTAAAGTGTTACCCTCGTTAAATAAAGCCTATTATTATTATTATTATTATTATTTTGTCGTTTATAACAAAAAGCCAAACGGGCTCAAAAAGATGGCCATTCCATCAAACGGGTGCCGCACAAAATGAGAAGAAAAGGTGTAAATGATAGAATAAGGGGTTTTTCTAAACCGCGGTCGAGAAGCCTTCGTTCACTTTTTCCTCAGTTCAGCAAAATACAAAGGTAATATTTATAACTAGGAGTAATCGGAGATTAACGGGGTGCGTTCAACATCCTTGTCGGCTCAATGAAGAATTGCAGTAGTGTGTTGGTGTTGTTTTGTTTGATAATTGTTAAATAACATTGGGAAATGACGGAACGAGCAAGCATCAAACCGAAAGATCGACCAGCACAGCAAAAAACACTTTCAACCCACGACTCCCGTTCCCGTGCCCCTCTGCGTAACGAAAATGTGACGTCACTGCCCACCCGCCTGCAGGACACATAAGGCCCAGTATCGCTAGCGTTCATGGGAAGCCCACGAGACCACAGGGTCAACACAAGATTACGATGCGTTCTCCACTTTATCGAACGCAATAAATTTTTACCTACTTATTTGTTTTATCTCCCGCTAATTAGCAATTTCAGTTGCTAACCTCAGCCTCGACGTCATGTGAAGACTTGGTTATCTTTCAGGTCTATACATACGGGATTAGTCATTTTATGATATCTTAATTCACTTAAAAATCTATGCCTTTAACTCTGTCCGGGACTGTCGAGCCTGATTTAGAGCAAATAGTTCATGATGCTTGTAAAACGCAGTTTGGTTACTTGCAGAGATTTTCATACTGTTCTCTGTTTCACGACTTGGTGTGCGCTGTGAAGAAAACGTTAAAGCTATTAAACTAAGGAATGGTTTGACCATATAAACCAAAGTTGCACGTATTTTCCATTTCTTTTAAGTATACTGAAAAATCGCATGTCAAATTTCAGTCAACATTTTAGAGTAGTATGGTAATATATAAAACAAATAATATTTTTATGATCATCATAAACTGTGAGCATTAGTGCATTGTCTGACGGCTTTCCATAGGCCTTTTCTGAGATAGACAAACAAAGTGCATTCTGGTCTAGCATCAGTACAAACATTTATTGTTTATGCTGCCAAATATGGTGACGTTTGAAGTGAAACTAGACCAGAATGCACTTTGTTTGTTTATCTTAGAAAAGGTCTATTGTGATAGAAAAACAAATTTGGATCTTAAACGCGTCAACACGGACCCTGAAGTTTAATACATTTTAGTAAAGATTTTTCTCTAGCTCACCTTTAGCGAGCTACGTTTGGGATCCAATCTTTCTGGTTGTCCACTAAGAGACGCCACGTGGACAGTCAATGGTAACAGAGTAAAACGCGGAGGACTGGGCGCTAGTGCCATGATGTTGTGTTGGTCATGGGAGCCCGCTGTGGAGCGATGCGTCACACCAAATGAGTGGCTGGCGTTCTTGTCAAGACTCACCAAGATACCCAACAAAACCTAAAATGAGGAGCACATCAGTAGCATTAGTAGAAGTAATTGATATCTTAACAGCACGGCGGACTGAATGGTATGTATATGTACCTTATTCGTACTAATTTTCGCGGGCACTTAATTTCGCGAAACCGGAACAGGCATATTTCACGGGCATTAATTTTCGCGTTTTTGCCAGAAAAATAAATTTAAGGGTATTAAATTTTGCGAAAGTTGTCAAAAGACACAGATTTAGCAACCGTTTTGAAATTGTTTATTGCATGTGTAGGCAAATTATAAAGAGCCAGGCCTAAATGGACTCTTCGATGACTGTACGAAAGATATTTTAAAAGAGCTGCAAGAAGAAGAAATGAGTGATTTGGATGAAGAGAATGCTGAAGTGGAAGATAAATAGAGACTGATAACAATTAATGTGTGTACCTATAATCCAGTTAATTATTGATTTAAGCCCCTAGAAGTGTATTAAACGCGCGTTTTATTTTTTGCGTAAACGTTTTTTCGCGGGTCTTTCGCGAAAGTTAGAACGAATAAGGCACAACACGTGACTGTTAAGTAACCAGGAGAAAGGGTCCAGAAATCAAGAAACCCTTTTGCCTCATTTCGCCCGGAGGTTCCGAGTTCAAGTCCTCTGCCCGTCGGTCACGTTGGTGTAAACGCCTTCTGGCCAGCCTCCCTGTCTGTTGGGGATTTTATCATGACACTGAAAAGTCCCTTTCGGGGATTTATCATTTTGTATTCATTCATTATTTATTCATTTATTACCGAACACTGTAAGAGTCCTTTTTACTAATAATATCTGTATATGATTGAGCGATAATGGACGCCGTCATTGCTTAACTCATCAAAGATATTACGGGTACAATTCCTATTAGTATATCTACTAAAGAGTTCTATATTGTGCAATATTGTTTTGAATTAGACTTCGACTCACACCCATGGAATCATACATGTCTTTCAAAGTGCCATTAAATTGTTATTGTTATTGTCGTTGTTAATTACTTATTGCCATCAATACCATTATGTCATTATTGCTGTTGTTGCTTTTCTTAACACTAACAGTACTACTTTCGCTTTAGCCCAATTGCTGTTGGCACTGCTATCACTATTGCTTTTTATATTTGTAAATGTCGAAAACAGTGACGAAAAATGAGAATGAAAGAGCTACAGTAAAAAGTAAATTGCTATATTGATATATATGTACCAAGCAAGCCCCAAAAGAGGAAGCAAGACCTCCATGTGTAAAATATTCTACTCTATTCGTTACGCTTTAGTTTCGTGCATCACAAAAAAAACTCCTTAAAACAGTATATAGTTTTCCACAGATAACTCATAATGCATTGAAGTTTTTTCTATTTTAGTCACTTGAGTTGCTAATCGCCTACAAAGAACAACTTTGACTGGGAAATGTTTTCCTATTGTACGGGGGTTAGCAACGTCGCTTGGGTTTTAGCTTTTGTATCAGACTTCGTCCGCGTTACGTTGACGCTTAGTTTTTTTACTGCAGTGAAAATAAACTCGCTAAACTCCTGAATGTATTAGACGACATTGTTCACTGTTTGTTTAAAATGAACGTTGCGAAGAACCAAAAAACATCAAACAAAAGTGATTAGCACAACATCGCACCCCATTTCAATGACGAATTACTGTAGGAGTACTTCATATATTTATATAACGACCATTGAGAATATTACACAAACACTGCTACAGACGGACCAATACAGGAAAATATGTACCCAAACATGATCACCACACAACTGAACTGCAGGAGAAATACAAGTATTTGGTTGTTTATAAACGCCTTGAGCTGGACTAAATTTTCGTGCATAGAAACATGTTCTCACCGAGAATCTACCCCACGTCTTATCGTCTTCAAATTAACATACAGCGTGTTACATCAGTCAAGATAGAAAACAATGGAACACTTCCCACTAGTTTGAAAGGGAAATATTAGCATGTGCTAAAACCTGGAACACCGAAATACCACGGAGCATCTAAGACTAAGGCCCTGTCCACAATAATGCGTTTTCGTTTGAAGACGCATACTTTTTTATCCGTTGTCGCCTTCCGTCTATACTAATACGATCGAAAACGGAGATTTTCGAAAACGCTCTCCAGGGTGAAGATTTTTGAAAACGGATGTGTAGCGTATTAGTGTACACGGGTGAAAACGAAGGTTTTCGAAAACGTACTAGTGTGGATATGGCCTAACGATTAGGGTTAGGGGTGTTCCGGTGTTCTTGGCTATGGTACATGCCGGAAATATTTATGAATGGATGTCGCAAACAAAATTTCTTACCGTTTATATAACATAAGAATTAACAATGCTTAGGAATGAAAATGTTTGTTGCACCCATGCAGGAAAATGATTTATGCAATATATTTACTAAAATAGAAAAGATCTTTATTCGTTGGACCTCTTACTGACGCCAATCAACACCCACAACCTGCTACTTGTGTGATATATCACGCACGTGAACAACAAACTAGTTGATAATCCGCCCCTTGCTCGTTAAGATGAAGACGGGAAACGTTCAGTAAAGTATCAAACTTTCAAAAATTAACCACTTGTAAGCGTCCTTTCAAGATCGGCATAATCGAATAGCGTTCTCTTTACTCTCTTACGTTTAAAGCCCTTTCTTTGACATTTGTTGAAAAAAGATTGAAAATTTAAAAATTTTTCACCATTACCACGGTTGTTTGGAAAGAGAACTGACTGGTATTAAAGGTTGCACTTTATGTTTATGCATTGCCAGTCCAATACCTGAGGCTGTGTTTCGTGTCTTATTAAGAAGTGCTACTTGCGATAGCAATCACAAACGTGACCACAAATTTGCATAATAACTACATTTGGTCAGCTATGCCATGCAATATGAGTTGAGAAAAAGTTGTAAACAGCACGCAAAACTACCTCATCTCTTTTCTAAGACGCCGAAAATTGATCAGTGTAAAAACCACAAAAACAAAACTCTCAGTTTCACCATTTATTATCCAATGTTCGATTTACAACAACAAATTGTTGCAATATAACTTAAAATAGTTTTCTAAAAGACTATAAGTGACACTTACAGAACTTTCGCTCCTTTTGAATTGAAGTATTTGAGAAACGAAAAATAAAAGCCATGCATCACTGAAAAATTGAAAAATAATAACTACAGTATGTGGACCAATCTGGCTGATGTTTCAAAACATTAAACAAATTTCGACAGATAACATAAAAATGACATCCTTCAACTCAAATTGCTATTGCGGACCAGTGTGAAGTTACACGTGATTTTTAAGTGAGTTGAGTTCACTTAACAAATGCCAAGTGGAATGAAAATAAAAAAAATACCACTCCAAAAGAGCGAACTAAAATCAATGTGCAAGCTGAAGACAAACTAGAAAACTAGTTACAATTTCATCATTAGAAATTCTTGGCAATTTCTGCAAACATGTATTTATTTCGATTTCAAACAATATATAACAAAGATGTTGATAACGACGAGGATATTTTGGTTGGCATTATCAGTAACAACAATGGAAATAAACATTATCGCGGTTTCAAACGCCATTTGGCGGGTTGGCAAAACTGCTAAAGTTAAGAGCATCATAGGTATGGAAATCCAATGTCAAATAACTTTAGTTTTAAAAAGCTTATGTTTAGACAGTGTAATTTAATACCAAAATTTGAGGCATTTAGTCGCACTGGAAATCGTTCAGTCGTGTTTTCAATTTTCCATACATTTGTTTCTCCTTTGCTGCAACAAGGATTACAGAGAAATGTATATGGAAAATTCAAAACACGACACACGACACCGGCAATGCGTTCTTGTACAGTTATTTTGGCATTAAATTCCTGTCTAAATTTTAGTTTCTAATTCATAATTTCTTAAAACTAGACTTTTATTAACGTTAAATTTGACATCGGATTACCATAAAAATGCTCTTAATCTCAGCCACTTCTGTCTTCTCGCACAATGGCGTCGGAAACCGTGATATGACCTATTTGTTGATAGTCACAACAAACATGTTGTCGTTAATTGTTGATGCCGATGATGATAATAACAAATACATCCCTCTACTGTATCCTCTCAACACGTATAGCAACCTAGTCTAATAAACCTGAGGACATAACCACAGAAAACAGAAAGCTAAATCAAAACAAATCTAGTGACACTTGTAATCCACTTACTCAACTCTTCATTGCGCACGAATGGTGTTCGAAAAAGAATACGGCATCAACACGAGTCGTTGTCGGTTTGATTGATCAATTTTGGAGTTATCTCGAGTTTTATTAATATTAGCCACAAGTTCTTACAACACAAACGGATCTATTTTTCTACCTTACCCCAACGAATGCTGCGTTACGATTTAAATAAACACAAAACAAATTTTCCTAAACTCTCTCGATTATTTTTAAAACAAAATACTACAACGGCAAATAACTGTTATTTTAAGCAAAATTAAAACGTAGACTTCTTACCATCAACACAAACCTTAATAGTTCCAAGCGATATGTAACACAATTGATATGAATGAAAATAATTTTGATTCGAAAAACAGATTCAATATTTTCTATATTCTTCATTTATTTAAGCTTGATTACGCCTGAGAAGAAAAAGGTAGTTCTTAGGTAGGTTATAAATTTGTTTTTTGAAATTAGATTAAAAAGCAGTGTTACTTAGGATATTTTTAGTCTAAAGAAAACACGAAATAAAAGCCTTAATTATCTGAAACTGTTCAAAAGGGGAAAAGCAAGGGGTACGAACCAGATATATTTAACGCCTGGAGCAGCTGAATAGCTCATTAGGTTTCTAGGTTTATGAATAACACCTCCTTGGAATCTTTCTCAGAATGGGATAATTAGGAGGCACATAATGATATAAATGTTTAGAAGCAATTTCTCTAGCTTCTATTTATTTCAAAGTGTCAAAAATTTCAGTGCAAGGCTTTCGCGGAAAATATTGCATCATCTGGCTCTAATCTGTAGGTTTCTCTACAAAAATACTTGTGTTGTCAGAAGCTTCACAGAAGTTGACCATTAATGAGAATAATGATAATAATGATGACTTTATTGTAGCATTCCATTAGTTAAAATGGCTCTTCATCTACAATTGGCATTTAAAAGCTATAAAAAATATCGTAATATGAAAAGGAAATAAAAAAATATTATAAATACAGTTAAACAATAGGTATTTGTTACACTTTATAATAGCTAACCCTCCCTCGAGGACTTTGATGAATTGTAACTTGAATATTTTGTAGTTTTGGCAGAATTTGCAAAAATTTGCAGTTTTTGCAATTAGGACAGTTTTCGTAGTTTTTGCAATTTTTGCAGATTTTGTAGAAGGCCTTGGTGGAAATCATTTTAACATTTCGGAGTTTTGCTACAATATGCAATTTTTGTAAATTTGTAAATTTTTGAAGTTTTTTTCTGCAAAGATTTGCATTTTTTGCCCCTTTCCCACCCACATTTTACTAATCTAGCCTCTCCCTTGCCCGGTTTAAAAATATAGTTTTAGAGCTATCAAAAAATGACTTTGGGGCTTATAGATTCTCCTGTAAGGATGTTTTGCTATTCACGTCCGAGTATACAACGAAGGCAATTAAAGAACAAAAGGTTGTACAAGTGTCAATCATCAGTAGCACATAAATACCAACCGCAAAAGTTCTTAGCTTACTTTGTCTTTAGTTCACTTGATTTTGAGTTATTTCTTCATCTCTTTTGCTGTAACAGTTAACGCCAAGTCAAGAGCTCTAACTAGAACTCACCGCACTATTTCCGGATTTTGAAATATGATAGAAAAATAACATATTTTTGGCCACTAGCTCTCAATTCGAGGTTTGCTCAAATATCGATCCACTACAGAGTGGAGTACTGATCACACTTAATGTATAGAACCGGCTATTGGTGTTTCTGTAGTGCTATCGTCCACAAATACCTGGGATGAGTCAGAAATACACTATGAACCGTGCTGATTTGCTGTTAAGCGCAGTACCGGGTGGAAAATGGCTCTTCGGAGGACCTTGTAATTACACCTCAACATTGTGGTCAAAACAACTTCATGCTCCATTTCCTACATGTCCTTCTATTCTTTCTTTCTTTTAACGATAATAGATAGATTACAGAAGAAAGCTCTTAAGTTTGGGTGCATTAAGTATGTCACTCCCATTCAGCGGATTATCTGTGAGAAGGATTTGAGGATGTGGAGTGACATGTTCAGTGACCATATAGACATCCATTGAATGACCTTTTGCCATCTACACGCTTTTTTTATAAGAACCAGTAAGTTTTGGCTGAGGCTGGGCCTTTCTAAACTTTTTGGCGATTTCGGCCTCAAATTGTTCTTAAATTGTTCTTATTTCCTGATATTTGGATTAGTTGCCCGGAACGATAAAAAGGCGCTAAGAAATACGTGTTTGTTATTGTTTCATCCTGCGGTATGAT
Organism: Palythoa heliodiscus; assembly: GCA_025403565.2. Taxonomy (NCBI): domain Eukaryota; kingdom Metazoa; phylum Cnidaria; class Anthozoa; order Zoantharia; family Sphenopidae; genus Palythoa; species Palythoa heliodiscus. The sequence goes on from JAOBYJ020041455.1 coordinate 7,985, forward strand.
GAAAAGCGAAAAGAGCGGTTAGAAATGTTATAATGAATTTACATTTACATCTCAATCTGTGTACAAGGATAAAATGGAATTCTTAAAGAATCAATAAAGATTATTATTATTATTATTATTATTATTATTATTATTATTACTCTAATTAGGTAAAAACAGATACGAAAAAAGATGTTCTGCCAAAGGATTTACTCACTAATCTCGTTACTGACAAATTACAACGCCGGTATGAATATAACAAACAGACACTGAATATCAGTTTCGCCTTGAACCCAATCTATAAGTGGACTAAGAACCACTCATGACTTCCTAATAACATAAACAGACAAAGAGTCTCGCTGCTACCGGAATTTCACTTCCAGCGAGAAAACATCTTATGACGTATCAAACCGCACCTGCACTAAAAGGAACTCTACTTAAAACTTCCTCTAAACAAGACAACAGATTTCACCAAGTTCACAACTGATACGGAATTACTTCACGCCGAAACGGTAATACTGATTTTTCCCGCCAAAACGTGGGCCTAATAACCCTCGGCGGAAAACACTTAACCACAAAACATTTCCTGTTTTCGAGATAAACGAATTGGTTGACGAAGAAATCACGCGAACTTCTTCAAGTGGGTTTTAATGCACAATTCACAAATCTGGTAATACAATTACTTTCTATCACAAAGCAGGTGTTTCTAAAACAAATTTTATTTGACACTTGAAGCATTTGCGTGGCCAAAATGTAAATATGGGTATTCGAAACAGACATCCCTCGATGTTAATTAATTATAATGCTCTTATATATTAGTCTAAATCTGCAGCTAGCGTGAATTTCGTCTTTTATCACTTCCTTTACTAGCTTATAAATGTGGTTGTAAATTGAGTATTAAATAAACTCTAAACCAACTACGAAAATATGACAAGAACATTTCGAGAACAACCCGGACACACTTTAATGTCCAGTCCAACACCCCGGACACCTTTTAGTGTCCACTCCAATATCCTGGACACCCATTAGTGTCCATTCCAATATCCAGCACACCGTTTAGTGTCCACTCCAAATACCCCGGACACCCATTAGTGTCCATTCCAATATCCAGCACACCGTTTAGTGTCCACTCCAATACCCCGGATACCCATTAGTGTCCATTCCAATATCCAGCACACCGTTTAGTGTCCACTCCAATACCCCGGACACCCTTAAGTGTTTACTCCAATACCCGCGGACACCCTGTAGTGTTCACTCCAAAACCTCGGACGCCATTTAGTGTCCACTAAGTACCACGCACACCCTTTAGTCTCCACTCCAGTACCCGGACAGTTCTCCACTACAGTAAGAACGCTTGATGGCGTCTGGGTCCCCAAGAAGGCTTACTTCGCAAAAGAGAAGTTGTGTGACGCGTATAGTGTGTGAGCTGTGGCAAGTGGAGGCGTGTTCATGCTCCAATTAAGCCGTTTCGTGTAATGAATGAATTCCATCGGGATGTCCCTACCCTAATGTACACTTGCGGTACCCCAGTCCTTCCAGAAGGGCACACTGTAGCTGACACCTTCACCGTACGCCAGAATCTTTCATGCAATGATCCTAGTGAAAAATCAGTACTATTTGTGCAAAACGTTTGTCCTGATCTGTTGCACATGTGGAAGCAGAGAACCAGATGTACCGGTCAATTAAGAGATGAAGCGCCAGTACAAAGTGGTTAACCCCCGTTTGTCGGGCTTGTTCGGAAATGGTCGCCAAGCCTGTAGTCTCCAAACCGACAACAGTAACAGCATCCGTCGGAAAGAAGAAGATGCCTTGAATGGAACTCTGTGTTAAAAGTAAACTTTCGGTCGCCCCCATAAGGAGATTGAAACTGTCAAGCAAGACTGTTTGAAAGTTACAGTTTAATGAAAAAAGCTGCCTTGACGAAATGTTTTTTTCCAACTGAGAAAACAAGAAATTCAGTTTGTGTTCCAGTTTACTTTCACATATTTTAAACATCTCACGTTTAATCTGTAAGATATGTAATTAGATAATGAAAGA
>JAOBYJ020041566.1:0-11453 GCA_025403565.2 Palythoa heliodiscus
CTATTTGAAACAAAGAACAAATCATCATTGCAATGTACTGCAAACTTTATCAATCAATGTTTTATATTAAGACGCGATTAAGTGACAAGTAATTATCCCATTATTTAAGCTTTTTTTTTTAAGTTAATTAATAAAATTAGTTTTGGCAATATGTAAAATAACTTATACGTCATGCCAATAAAGCAATTTGTTATGTTACTACTACTACTACTGCCACTACTACTACCACTACTACTACTACTGCTACTACTACTACCACTACTACTACTACTACTGCTACAACTACTACTACTACTGCTACTACTACTCCAGCAAGGTTAAACAGTTACTTTGATTGGCTGTTTTAGGGAGACTTTGTGCTGGTTTGTACGCATCATATGGCATCACCAAGTATGGAATTGAAGCATTCTCAGATGCTCTCAGAAGAGAAATGCATCCATGGAAAGTAAAGGTCGCCGTTATCGAGCCAACAGGCTTCAAGACACCAATGTTAGATAAGTTTATTGATAAACAATATTTGCAAGAAATCTGGAATAATTTAAGTGACGAACTGAAGCAAGAGTATGGGGCCGACTGCGTAGAAAGACGTAAGTAAAGTGAGAAAGTATCAAGAAAGTGTAGCTGCACCTGACTGACCTCCATATTTCCTTGTTTACCCTCGAGTTCCACCTCATTCTTCTCCTTCATTCGTGCTTTTTCTCTTTTTGCTTCCTTTTTCTTTTTATCCTTTCCTTCCTTTACCCACTCCGGCCTTTCTTTCCCCTTTTGCCTTTTATTATTCCTTCGTTTCATTTCATCTCTTTCCTCCCTAACTTCTTTTCTTTTTCTTCCAGGCATTTCCCTCTCTCCGTTCACCACGTTATTTTTTTATCACATTCTTAAACCTTTCGTTCGTTTTCTCTCATTTCGTCCCCCAAACAACGCCTTACTGTGGTTGTTTTCTTTTTTCTCTGTTTCTCTTTCCCCTTTGGTTTTTTTTTTCAGTCTTAAAAACCTTTGAGATATTAAACTTGAAACACAAACTCTGCAAATTTTGGCCAAGTAGACAAGAAAACACATCACCAAGCTCTAAGCTTCTTAGCAGTATAGACATCACCAACTGATATGCAATATTAAAACAACTGTAATAGTAATCATCACAAAGCTCAAAATTGGCAGTCGTGCAGTTGTCCGAGATTACCAAAAAGTTACTGTGTTACTGGGCAACTAATTTTTTTTAAACTTCGAGCACTGTCATCAACTGGTATGCTATATTGTAATGACAGTATCAGATATCACCAACTGCTATGCTACAATTTAATAACAGTATTAGATATTACCAACTGGTATACTGTGTTATAATGACAGTGTTAGATATCACCTACTGGTCTGCTGTATTATAATCTCTATAACATTATTAGATATCACAGTAAATGAAACCAACCCTTTTCCCACTTTTTACAGAAACAAAGTTTAAAACCGATTGTTGCAAAGGAATCAGCGCTGATACCTATACAGTGGTTGATGTGATAGTGGATGCTGTCACCTCCCTCTCTCCGCGGACACGCTACCCCGTTGGTGACCCCTCCGTATATATGATGATAATCATTTCCATGATGCCAGACGAGGTCGCAGATGTAATTTTGAGGCTTATTCAACGCGGGTTTTCCCTGAGATCTAATCTTAACAATTAGTGATGGTGATGATGATAATGATGATGATGATGATGATGATGATGATGATTATGGCACACTATTCTGTTGGTAACTACTTCTTATAATAAATGTGTCGATGATGCCAGCTGGGGTTGCAGATATGGCTTTAAGCTTTCCATTTCTGACTTTGTCTTTAGATCTAATTTTAATAACTAATGTTGATGACGACGACGGCAATGATGATGATGATGACGGTAATGATGACGACGACGATGATGATGATGATGACGACGACGATGATGATGATGGCGATGATGATGATGACGACGATGATGATGACGATAATGATGATGATGATGACGACGACGATGATGATGATGATAATGATGATGACGATGATGGTGATGATGATGATGACGATGACGACGACGACAACAACGACGATAATAATGACAATGATGACGATGATGATGATGACGACGACGGCGATGATGATGATGACGACGACGATGATGGTGATTATGATGACGACGATGATGATGATGATGATGACGACGATGATGATGATGACGACGATAATGACACACTAAACTGTTGCGACTTAGAAAAACCTTTACACAGTAACCTTCGCTGTAGCAAAAACAAAAATGTAAAAAGCAAACAAATAAAAAAGAACACGACCAAGACGCAATGTTTTTTTCACAGTTCTAACCATATAAAAAATTGTAGTAGCGAGTACACATGCATCGAGCATGCCAGTAAAGACCGTTGTAGCTCAGTGGTAAGGCATCCACCTTAGATACAGGAGTTCTTGGGTTCGACCCTTAACTGAAACACAGGTTTAAGATTGTGGGGCTTGCTCCGAGTTATCCATCAGACCTCTTTTAAACGTTATCATAACTGTGCTCTGTCATTACGATTTAGGAACAAAAGAGTCACTCACTCTCCGCCGTAGGTCAGTTATTTCTGGGGATGGGGCCTTTGTCATCGCAGGTCCGAGACTGTGGAATAAACTCCTCTTTCCATTTTTTTTCCTTTTCTTTTTTTTCCATGACATTTTAGGAAGGATCTGAAGGAGATAATGAATAGGACACACATTCCCGTACAAGCATCACCTCCAAGGCCAGACGTTAGCAGGTGTCGATTATGCAGAGGGAGTAAAACCGGAGTACCCGGAGAAAAACCCTCGCAGTCAGATTGAGATCGACAAATTTTAGCCCACATGCGGAGCCCGGGAGTCGATCTCGGGTCGTAGAGGTGGGAGGCGCGAATGGTGACCACTAAGCCAACCTGACTCCACTTAGCAAAGCACCCACCATTCACGTCTTCAAAGGCAGCTGAGGACACATTTGTTTACAAGTACTAGTTAGCGTAATTTTAGACTTTATATATATTGATAGTTATCTTGACTTGTTATGACATTTTGCAATTAGGATTCATTACTCTAGTAATTATTTAGTGTGTTCGTACAAACGTGATGAATCACGAACCTGTAATGATTTTGTTGTTCTTATGAACTGTGAAACGCTATGAGCAGTTAGTGATAAACAGCGCTATAGAAATTAAAGTGTATTACAATTATTCTCAGAGGATTTTTCGAGTATTGTTTACTGGGTTATCAAAACAAAATTTACTCATAATAAGATAACTTAATAAAATGTACCTAAAATAAATACCGACATGATAAAAACAGAATCCGGAGAATACAAACGCCATTGCGAGCCGAGCTGGACGAGCCATTGCAGCGTGCAAGACTCCACTCTTGATTAGATATACGTTCTCCTTTGTGGAACTCAAAATACAAAATTTGCGTTGAAATAAGCTTAAACCTAACAATTTTATAGAAAAAAAACTAACCAGGTATCTTTTTTAAATATAATTGGTATCTTTTACACAGTAAATTTTCAATTTTCTTCGTTATCACTTGGACAATAGTCAATTAACTCGTTTGCTGAACGGCCATGCACTAAAAGCACAGTTTTTACATATTTCGCACGCAGAACGTGGTGAGTTTATTTATACTGTTTATAAAAATGAACATTGTTATTATTATTATTTTAACGGAATGCACTGCTTGATGATTCGGTCGGCGATTACAGCCTTGTAATTCTTGTTGACGTAACGTTTAAGAAACTTTTGGGTATTTCTTTTACTTCTTTCTTATACAAGAGTTGTTTAAGAGCTCGGCGAAATCGCTGTGTCCTTAGAAAATAGATTATCGGATTGGAAGCTAATGGAATAAACATTAAAAATGCAGTGAAAAACTTGCACCAAACCTTACAGTCAACTGGTAATAGGGAACAAACTTGTAATATAACGGGTAAGAAAGACACCACAAATATGGCCACAACAATCCATACTGTCCAGGCGGCTTTTGCGTCTCTTCCTATGCGATCTCTGCCTGTGTGAACGCGAAAACCTAACCTTTGTAGTCTCTGTCTTTGTTTTCCCATGGCTCTCCACGTCACCACCGCCAGTATTGCAAATATAACGAGGAAAAAAGACAGTATTGTTTGCCCTGCTAAAATATGACTGGTGCTGTAGTAGACTTCGAAATATTCTTTGTACGAAACGTTTCCCAAATCTATCGAAAACAAAGGTAACGCGAGACAAATGGTTATAATGGCACAGAACACTGACTGAGCTAACACCACTCGAAAGACTTTTGCCGGCGACTTCCAGGCCGTGTATTTCAATCCGTAAGCCAGCACTATCCAACGATCTGTCATTAACAGAGCCATTGCAGAAACGGTTCCCAGGCCAAAAAGATAGCGAAGAGTGGTAAACGACGCTGACAAATTCTTTCCACGAATATTGGGCGAGTTGAAAACAGCATACCCTATGTAGAAGGGTGTCTGTGTTAGAGCTTGTAAGATGTCCCATGTAGCTAGATTTGCAACCAAAATGTTGGCGCTGGTTTGCAGATACTTAAATCGACCAAGAAGTACAAAAATACAACCATTTCCAATTATGGAAGCAATCATGAGAAACACTAACAACGAACACTGAATTACTTTCTCATAAGTTTTCGTTTGGCAAACGCTTTCGTTTTTATGTAAGGCCATGACGTCGAGTTTGCCCAACTCGGAAAGATATTCTTGAAGATTATTCTGAGGGAACTTTGGTAGAGCGTTTTACCGAATCCGTGCCAGGAGTTGTAATAGATATTTGCGAAAATGCCGATTGTTACGTCTAGACATATAGCTTGGATATTGTCTTCGTTTGCATGTAACACACCCGCTGAGAACCATATATTGCATTACCTCACAACAGAGCAATTTTACTTTCGTTGCGATATGATGGAAAACAGTCGTTCTTTTATATAACCAAATGTTTCGTAAGCCGAGTGAGAAAAAAGCAAATCCTCGAGTAGTTTAAGATATGTAATTGCAAAGATTAAAATGTTTCCTTTGACGCTCTATATTGTACTGGATTCAAAGTCAGCTAAGTGTATCTTATATGCCTTGACGATAAAAGGAAGCTTTTGAAAAACACACCCATAAGATTCAGAAACATCGCTTAAACAATATTTCTGACAGCTGGTAATTCACAATAAAAGAAAGAAAGCTCTCTAAACACTCTTTCGCCATTTTTTATCTATGCTTAATTATAAAAACTGATTATTGATAAATGACAATTTGTCAGTTGAGAATATTTCTAGCTGCCATTCAAACCCATTGACATTAATATCAAGCGAATAACAACAGGCATGCAATGCTTTGCAGATTCCGAAAATTTTGTAGTGCCTTTTCCTTTATCTTATCAAACAGAAAAGAAAAAATAAAAAAATATAAAAGTAAAACTTGAAACAAAAGATATACTAACACAAAAAATGTTACTTATTGCTGATCCAGCTAACAAAATTTCCCCGGAAAGACAGAACTTTTTTTCTTAATCTAAGTTGATGCGTTAGGGAATTAATGGACAGTTTAGCTGAAAAAATCAATTGAAGTCGATGGTAAACGTTTAGTAGGTATACCTGAGAGACAAAACCAAGTCCATAGTTCATTTACTTTATCCAATATTTTTGAAGACCATTTTTTCATGCTGTATTGTATACGGTTTATATTCTGGAGTGGAGGGGAGGGGAGCATGTGGAGTTTTGGTTCAGTTGCGGATAATGGCCATCTTTTAGATCAGTTTTTCAGCTTTCGCACCAAAGAATTGCGGATTTTCGGATTTGGTGTCGATTGCTGATTGCAGTTTTCTTTTTTTAAGCATCTAATTTCGTAGTGGTTTGCGATTTTTTGTTATTTATTGTGCGGTTTTGCGGTTTGTAATGGAACTCAGAGGGCCCCTGGCTTGATCTGTATTAAACAATGTATTGAAGTGTGTTTAACTATTAGTATTAGTCGGCTCGATGGGATGCATCTCACGATCACTTGCTTGTAAATAACAGCTTTTCAAGAAAAGCCGCTTTAATGATTGTAGTTCCATCTCTTGAAACCGAGAGTATAGTAATTGCCGCAGTTCAAGTACCAGTCTATCAAACATTAGGACAGCTCATTAACATCAAAATTATGCTGTCTGTTGGTCAATTCGTAGTTCTAGGTAATACGAAGTCAATATGACTTTCCGGCACTTAAAGGCAATTACCGACAACACCCGTTTAAGTATATAATACCAGAAAAATCGATGCTTCCTCGTCTGATAATTAAAGATTCTGTCCTGGAAATAGGAACTTTAACACAATATTTTGTCTTTTATGGCAGATCTTCTACTCCCATTGGACTGTACAACGAGAGACCTTAATTCATTCATCTCAGTTGTATTCGAACTATAACTTGCCAAACCTGGGTTTTCTGCATGCGAGAACGACAAAAATATTTTAAACAGAGAACCAAAGTAATCAAATCTTTCTAAATTAGTATTGGATGAATGACCTCCATAGTTTAAGAGTTTTTTTGTCACTAAAACTTTTTTTTCACAACCAACTGAACATTTTTTCGTTTTTGCGCATATTTTCTGTTGATTTTGTACATTTTGTCTCGTACTTTAAACTTTAAAATGGAAAATTCAAGTAAATACTTAAATGGACAGAGAATGCTTTTCCTTATTCGGACTCTTTTGTTTTATGGAATTACACGCTTAATTTTTTTTCGCGACTTCAACCTCAACTTGTTTTCAAAACTGTTCTTATTGAAGAAAAACAAAATAAAAATAAAATAATATTGGAAAACTAAACGCCTTGCGCCACGCATGTATTGTACGGCGGCTGAATTTAGAGGCGAATATTGTTTGTTAACAACTCTTTACAGCGAATCTTTTTATGTTTAATGTCGTATCGCTAAGTTAAATTACCAGTTTCAGTCAATTTTCTATTACAAAAACTGTTCTAGTCATCGAACCTCAACCTGAGCTTATTCTTTCTTGTTCTTGTTCTTTTTTCAACTTAACTGAATTGTTCTCAAATTTTGGTGAATATAAGCTTCGTTGTACAGCAAAAAAAAGCGTGTATACCAGAAACAAGGGAGCATGTCACGTGTTCCACTCTCCCGCAGGCTTGCCTGTTTTGTCAGTTCCTAGGTTTAAAGAACTACTTTGCAGTCACCTCCGGATACCAGTTATATCTACACCTGTCAAGCCTCCCGCATTTTGAAGAGAAATGTTGTTTCCCTCCCGCCTGTAATAAAGTAATATAATCGGGAAATTCCCCACATTATAGGTAAGCTCATCCCCAATTATTTTGTTTACAGGCGTTTTCGAGCAAAAATACATAATCGATCGGTCGGGTAAAAAAAAAGAAAAAAAGAAATCGGATATATGCATGTAGTCTTTTGCGTGCATAATATTAATATTCAAATACCATATGTCGCTTTATGTCAACGTATATAGTGTTGTTCTTTATCGTAAATTTATTGCTTTATAGCGTAAATGCTGAGTTGAAACATAAAACAACTGGTTCGCATGCATCAGTGTCCGGACCGCATGGGTTCCGTTGTGAGATTAGTGCGCAATGATACTGATGTATTCTCTTGGACATATTGCGTACAAACATTATATATGATTTAGTTGGACCAAATAATAAAATCAACTTGATCAGCATTCATTCACACACATAAATAACTGCTTCTACTGTTTTTAGCAAATTTCAAAAATTTTGGGTCGGTCGGACGACTGTAAACATTAAGATAAGTGGGAATGGCCTAGCTATCATTTCCTAGTATCACTATCTGTTTCAAATATTTGTAGTATATTTATTATTGTTGATTGTTTTCCCCTTTGTCACCGATGAACTGTTTTGCCTTTTGGCAGCCATCTTTGTTCAAATTGGAAAAGGTAGAGTTTTCAAATGTCCGTATTAACGCAGAAGAAGAATCTTTGTTCTCAAGAGTCAGGAAGAACTTGACTTCACAAAGGGCAAGTCTTCAACTTGATGGCACATTGTAAAGCATCATTTCCTTTCGGTTGAACAGACCACATGGTCAACTATGCTCTAATTAAATATGAATTATGATCCATCTGCTAGCGTTATTGAAAGAGAGTACAACAAGGCACATTCATCATCTACTAAATAGTTAACAAAGAAAATGTTACGTTGAATTGTGATAAATATTATTACTAGTTTTTCGGTTGAAATTTTTGTTTTTTTCTTCCCCTTTTCATGTGTTTACTCTTTATTTTATTCTACTGAAATTAGATGCTTTGAATGCCGAAAAGGCGTTTTAGAGGTTCTAGAAACCAAAATTTTCCTTGCCGCCTGCGCGCGTTTCATTGAAAACGTACTATTTTGTTTGTTCTTACATGAAGTACCGAGGTGAAAAGCCAAATCAAAATGGCGGATGCATCATTAGTGAGATGTTTCGGGAATAGGAAAGCCAAAGAACCTGCTTTAACCGTTTGTTTTTAAGCTCATGGGTACAAGTCATGGCATCTTCAAAGCACTGGGGCCACGTCGAGCATAGTAACTTTGAATCATCATCAGCTCATCTTATCGAGATCACGGAACCTAAAGCCGTCGTGTTTGAAGTTCCGCGACTTCACCAACCATCTTCTTTGCACCAACCTCCATCCGATGAGTAAGTACTGTACGCTTCTGTAACCAGAAAAAACAAGATAGAGCATAGTTTATTTGTACCTATGAAGAATAATCGTAATTATAGACAATAAGATAGCGGTAAGATAAATGGATTTGCCGGCCGGGATGCTTCAGTAAAACTGAACATTTGCGAAAACCGTGATAATTTACCATTTTCAATCTTAGTTGAGTAGCAAATTCCATTTGTAAATATGGTGGTTTATAGAAAAGTAACTTTGATTCAGCGCTCGTACGGGTCATGTAAAACCTGGTAAGTCGTGGAATTTTAGAATTTTATTTTCCAGGCTTGGAAAGTTATGGAAACTAAAGGCTTAATATGTAAAGCCATGGAAAATTAGTATAATACAGATAGAATTGTATAAAAACAACTTGAAAATAATCACCCTTGATACTTGCACAATCGTCTCAAACTTCACCTTGGCTAACATAGAGGAAATGAGTAAATAAGTGTTGTTCCAGTTCCACAACTCATTATTTTTGTACAGTGGTTCTCAGCATGAGAATACATGGAAACGAGGCTGTCGGCCGACATGATGTCTCTTGACCCGATAGACCAGTTTCTGTGTATTTTCATGCAGAAACCGCTGTACCATAGTAATGACTTGCGGAACTGGAAAACAGCTATTGAGGTGTCTTTTGGCAAAGAAATGAACAGTGCAATGTCATGAAGAAGTTAAAAGACAACATGTTAAAAGTCATGCAAAGCCATAGAATTTTAGAACATTTAAGCCTGGTTTTCATATGTGGGGAAAATCCCAGATGATCAGGGACAGTAATTTTTCCTGATGGATGCTGACACACCCAGATGTTCCCAGCGTAATCATCATAAGTCAGCCATGTCACAAAAATCAGGGATCATCTGTTTTTTTTCAGGAAAATAGAAATGTTTTTTTACTTATCCTTGGGGTTGAAGGACATGTTGTGTTCATGTTGTTGTACAACCCTATTTATGCAAGCAGTATTTAACACACATTCTTTCAGTGTGTGCACACATAATTAATATTATTTTCTTGAATAAAAGAAGAAGTTGAAAATGCTTGAGTCTGATTGGTTTGGCTTATCTCAAAATGTCGTGATCTTTACATCAAACTACCAAATAATGCATGTCCTGGTTTGCAATCGACTGCTACAGAAGGAAAAGTTTTTCTCTTTTCCTTGTATAAATTAAACATGACATTTCTTAATGCTCTTCAAATTAAAAAGCACACTAGAACTAATAATTTACAACTAAAAATTGTACTAAGTACTAGTACTGTGAGTCATCTTATGGCTCGCAGCACTTCTCTTAAATAACTCTGTTTAACATATTTTAAGGTTGCCAGCCCAGTGTCTTGCAACAGTTAAAGCTCCCCTGGACAGACACTCACAGAATGTAGTATTACACAGCATTGAGCTGCAACACCACAAGCGAAGGATGCGACTGATGTTGATGGCAGCCCAACATCAGCAGGTTGATTCTGCTCTGGTAAATATGCAACTAATTAATCTAAGGTGTGGTATAAAAACTTTAATTTTGATTAGTTGAAAGGATGGTGCCAATATTTTTTATCATTGGTTCAATCTGCATTAATGTCATTTATGACATGCTTTCTCTGTTATTTATAAGCAAATCTTTCTAACATCATTGTTTACATTCTGCTTCATTAGAATACAACTTTGGTCGGAGAAAGAACAAAAATAAAAAACAACTGACTTTAAAACTTAGGAAAACTTGCCAGGTGAAAGGAGAGACTGAACTTTCAATTCTATGTGATAGTTTCAAAGAAGAAATTGCTATGCAAAAGAATGTAAAACAGCTGGTTGGCAAGAACAACGAGAGCCATACATTCTTTGTAGAATTTGCATATCTATCTCGTATTTTCAGACAAATTTTGTTTTGCAGAACTAATCAATTGTTCAGGAGCTTTGTTTCTGTAGCTGAATGAAAAAGATGAGTGTTTATGCTAATGAGGCAAAAAGTGTAAATCAATAGAAAGACCTGCAAAAAAGAGGTTTGCAAATGTGTTCACTTGTTGTTGACTTTACAGAAAGCTGAGAGTCAGGAGACCCCAACTTTACCTGCTATGCCGCACCCTCCTCGACGATTTGCTTCACCTGATGGCATCATTGCCCCCCCAGGCACCATGAACATCCTAGCAAGAGCACAAGCATTACCTCATTCTGAAAGGTATGCACTCAAATGGCATGGATACTTGTCTATCCTTGTGATTTAGGTAAACTGGGCATAAATTGTATTGAATCATAAGCTGAGCTTAAAAAAGCATGATTTGCAGTGCTCATAATGGTTTTCCAGCTTACAGAGTGTTCTCCCAACCCTCCCAGTGTTTACATGTCCTAGCTTTCTAGCTTACTGAGTGTTCTCCCAACCCTCCCAGTGTTTACATGTCCTAGCTTTCAAGCTTACTGAGTGTTCTCTCAACCCTCCCAGTGTTTACATCTCCTAGCTTTCTAGCTTACTGAGTGCTCTCTCAACCCTCCCAGTGTTGACATGTCCTAGCTTTCAAGCTTACTGAGTGTTCTCTCAACCCTCCCAGAGTTTACATGTGCTAGCTTTCAAGCTTACTGAGTGTTCTCCCAACCCTCCCAGTGTTTACATGTACTAGCTTTCAAGCTTACTGAGTGTTCTCTCAACCCTCCCAGTGTTTACATCTCCTAGCTTTCTAGCTTACTGAGTGTTCTCCCAACCCTCCCAGTGTTTACATGTCCTAGCTTTCAAGCTTACTGAGTGTTCTCTCAACCCTCCCAGTGTTTACATGTACTAGCTTTCAAGCTTACTGAGT